>PVKU01004021.1:0-146786 GCA_004027475.1 Anoura caudifer
TTAACATTTCATATAATAAGGGCTTGGTGATGATGAACTCCTTTAACTTGACCTTATCTGAGAAGCACTTCATCTTCCCTTCCATTCTAAATGACAGCTTTGCTGGATAGAGCAATCTTGGATGTAGGCCTTTGATTTTCATGACTTGGAATACCTCTTTCCAGCCTCTTCTTGCCTGTAAGGTCTCTTTTGAGAAATCCGCTGACAGTCTGATTGGAAATCCTTTGTAGGTGACTGTCCCCTTGTCCCTTGCTGCTTCTAGAATTCTCTCCTTCATTTGAATCTTGGGTAATGTAATTATGATGTGCCTTGGTGTGTTCCTCCTTGGGTCCAACTTCTTTGGGACTCTCTGAGCTTCCTGGACTTCCTGGAAGACTATTTCCTTTGCCAGATTGGGTAAGTTCTCCTTTATTATTTGTTCAAATAAGTTTTCCACTTGTTGCTCTTCTTCTTCCCCTTCTGGTACCCCTATAATTCGGATGTTGGGACATTTAAAGATGTCCTGGAGGTTCCTAAGCCTCTAATTTTTTTGAATTCTTGTTTCTTCATTTTTTTCTGTTTGGTTGTTTCTTTCTTCCTTCTGGTCCACTCCATTGATTTGAGTCCCAGTTGTCCTCCCATCTCTGTTGGTTCCCCATGCATCTTTCTTCATTTCACTTATTGTAGCCTTCATTTTTTTCATCTAATTTGTGAGCAAAATCAACCAATTCTGTAGGCATCGCGATTACCAGGGTTTTGAATTGTGCATCTGATAGGTTGGCAATCTCTTCATCACTTAGATAAATTGGCTCTGGGGCTTTGATTTGTTCTCTGGTTTGAGCCATTTTCATTTCTGGGTTTTTTGTTTGTTTGTTTGTTTGTTTTGTGTAGTCGCGGCGGTTACGTAGTGAGGGGTGGAGCCTTAGGTGTTCCCCAGGGCGGGACAGCCAGTTGCTGGGTAGTGACGCTGTATGTGGGGGCGGGGCCTGAGAGGAGATAATGGCGATTGCTTTACTCTCAGATTCCAGTCCCTTTCACCGCTTCCCCTTTGCCTGGATTATCTGCATGTGGATGTGGGACCACCCAGTCAGCCAGCTGCCTTGTGCGGCCTCACTGGTTCCGCACAGTTGCCACCCCGTGTCCGGGGTCTGCTAGTCGCCGCCTGTGCACCTGGGGGCTTCCAGCCGCTGCTGCCTGCGTGCCCGTCCGCACCTCCACTTTTTCCTGCCGCGACTCCTCCCCTCTTACCGGTCTGGATGAATCATTGTTGGACTTCCAAACAGTTTGATTTTCTGAGTTCTGGTTGTTTTCTTGTTTCTAAATCTTTGTTGTCCTTAATTTGGTTGTGAGAAGAGGCACAGTGCATCTGCCTACGCCTCCATCTTGGCCGGAAGTCTGTAATCATTCTCTAATCTAGTCTCTTTCTACCTCCTGGTGTTTCCCCTCATGGGTGCAAAAAAAAAAAAAAAAAAAAAAATGGTCCTCATATAAAAAGATATATTTACATTTCATTTTTATTTGTAGTTTCAATAGGTGATTTTCTACTTTGTCCAGGACCCAGACCAAACTCAGGTGTTCTGTAATCTTTTCTGTACACTTCTTTAAAGCCCATTGCACACACTTCACAATGAGAAGGCTTTGCTACAATTCTTGGAGACAGAACAGGTAAAACTACAGTGTCCCTTTCTGACCATGTGATTTCATATTACACTTCAAGAAACACCTCTCATCTAGTTAATGTGTTTCTTAAGTTGAAAGGTAAACCTTGAAACTGACAGCAAGAATTAAAAGTATGCAGGAAAGCAAAGGCTAAGAAACTGGAAGTAGAGTCAAGATATCTCTGTCCTAGACTTTCATTCATTTATTTTGCAAATGCATACTGAGTGGGCTGAGTACTAACCTCAGCACAAGGTGCTAAGAAGTGAGGCAAAGAAGGACACAATAACAATTTCTAGCAAACTGCTCCAGCTCAGCAGACAACCAGACAATCATATGGGAGTGTGATATACAGTCTGTTAGAATTACAAACAGAGCATTCGGCAACTTCAAGGAAAGGCACTGAATGAGCGGTGTGGGGCTGTGGGAGGCAGGAATAGAAGGGCTTTCTAGAGGTAGTGATGCTAGAAATGGATTTCAAAGCACAAGAAGTTTGCTTGAATCCTTATTCACATTCACATGCATGCTATGGAGTACCAGGTAAGGAAACAGGATATGCTGGAAAAATAAAACTATTGTGACTCAGTTTTGTGCCTTTATATTTCCTGGAAGGTGTCAAAGTAGTGAAAATGATGGGATATTGGAATACTACATCTGTACAATTTACAACGAAGATTGATTGATGTCTGGGGAGTGACATGGGTATTTGCTTATAGAAATACATGGCATAGCAGCACAATTTACAATAGCCAAGTACTGGAAGCAACCTAAGTGCCCATCAGTAAATAAGAGATTGAAAAACTGTGGTACATTTATGCAATGGAATACTACACAGCAGAAAGAAAGAAGAAGCTCCTACCCTTCACAACAGCATGGATGGAACTGGACAGCATTACGCTAAGTGCAGTCAGGAGGTAAAAGACAAATACCATATGATCTCACCTATAAGTGGAACCTAATCAACAAAACAAACAAGCAAGCAAAATAGAACCAGAGGACTGCCAGCCAAGATGGAGGTGTAGGTAGACATACTGTGCCTCCTTGCACAACCCAAATTAAGGACAACAAAGATTTAGAAGCAAGAAAACAACTAGAACTGATAGAAAATTGAACTGTATGGAAGTCCAACAACCATTCATCCAGACTGGTAAGAGGGGCAGAGTCCCAACAGGAAAAAGTGGAGGTTGGTGGACCTGGGCATGCAGGCAGCAGTAGCTGGCAGATTCCAGGCATGCAGGCAGTGGCTAGCAGACCTCAGGTGCACAGGTGGCAGCTAGCGGATCCTGGGCACGGGGTGGCAACAGGCAGACCCACTGAGGCCACGCAAGTCAGCTAGCTGACCAGGTGGTCCCACATTCATGCGCAGATAATCCAGATGAAGGGGAAGTGGTGGAAGGAACTGGAATCCGAGAGAGAGTGGAGGAAGGGCCATTGTTCCCTCTCGGACCCTGCCCCCACATACAGTGTCACAACCCAGTGACTGGGCTGCCCCACCCTAGGGAATACCTAAGGCCCCATCCCTCACTACATAATAGCTGTGACCGGACCAAAAAAAAACAAAAAAACCAAAAAAACAAAATGGCTCAAACAGGAGAACAAATCAAAGCCCCAGGGCCAATTCATCTAAGTGACCAAGAGATAGCCAACCTATCAGATGCACAGTTCAAAGCAATGGTGATCAGGATGCTCACAGAATTGGTTGATTTTGGTCGTAAATTAGATGAAAAAATGAAGGCTACAATAAGTGAAATGAAGGAAAATGCATAGGGAACCAATAGAGATGGGAGGAAAACTGGACTCAAATCAATGGAGTGGACCAGAAGAAAGAAAGAAACAACCAAACAGAAAAAAATGAAGAAACAAGAATTCAAAAAAATTAGAGGCTTAGGAACCTCCAGGACATCTTTAAACGTCCCAACATCTGAATTATAGGGGTACCAGAAGGGGAAAAAGAAGAGCAACAAGTGAAAAACTTATTTGAACAAATAATAAAGGAGAACTTCCCCAATCTGGCAAAGGAAATAGACATCCAGGAAGTCCAGGAAGTTCAGAGAGTCCCAAAGAAGTTGGACCCAAGGAGGAACACACCAAGGCACATCATAATTACATGAGCCAAGATTAAAATGAAGGAGAGAATTCTAGAAGCAGCAAGGGATAAGGGCACAGTCACCTACAAAGGAGTTCCCATCAGACTGTCAGCTGATTTCTCAAAAGAGACCTTCCAGGCAAGAAGGGGCTGTAGTATTTGAAGTCTTGAAAGTCAAGGACCTACATCCAAGATTGCTCTATCCAGCAAAGCTTTCATTTAGAATGGAAGGGCAGATAAAGTGCTTCTCAGATAAGGTCAAGTTCAAGGAATTCATCATCACCAAGCCCTTATTATATGAAATGTTAAAGGGACTTATCTAAGAAAAAGAAGATAAAAAATAGGACAGTAAAAAGACAGCAATCTCACAGATATTAACAACCACACCTAAAACAAAAGCAAACTAAGCAAACACTAGAACAGGAACAGAAACGGAGAAATGGAGATCACATGGAGGGTTAGCAACAGGGGAGTGGGAGGAGGAGAGAGGGGGAAAAGGTACAGAGAATAAGCAGCATAGATGGTAGGTAGACAATAGACAGGGGAGGGCAAGAATAGTGTGGGAAATGTAGAAGCTAAAGAACTTATGACATATGGACATGAACTAAAGGGGGGGATGTGGGTGGGAGAGGGTATGCAGGGTGGAGGGGAATGTTGGAAGAGAAATAGGATAACTGTAATGCATAATCAATAAAATATATTTAAAAAATAGAACCAGAGACATTGAAATAAAGAACAAACCGACAGTAACCAGAAGGGAGGGAGGAGGAGGAGAACGGGAAAGAAGGGAAAGGGTCATCAAGGAACATGTATGAAGGACCCATGGACAAAGCCAAAGGGGGGAAGGATTGAGGGTGGGATGTCGGGGTGGGTGGGGTGGGAGAAAGTGGTGGAGGGAAAATGGAGACAACTATACTTAAACTACAATTAAAAAAAAAGAAATATGTGCCATAGTCTGTATATTGCATTAATTGAATCAACTGTATAAACCTCTCTCCATAGCCCCCTTAGAAAGTTTCACACCTCTGAGGACTGAAACTTGCCTTAAATGAAACAAGAAATTTTTTAAATTCAGGTTTCAGATCCTTAGATACATATTCGTCCTTTTTTTTTTGGCTTTGTGGAGTTGTTTAATTCAATAGGTCTATTTATAATAAGCATTTCATTATGCAATATTGCATGGATAAAGATTATGACTGACATTTCCAAAGCACAGGTCTGATAGTGTTATTCTCATTTTGAATCTCTATAAAGGTTTTGAGGTTTCTAGCCTGATCGA
The DNA here is from genome assembly GCA_004027475.1 of Anoura caudifer. Lineage (NCBI taxonomy): Eukaryota > Metazoa > Chordata > Mammalia > Chiroptera > Phyllostomidae > Anoura > Anoura caudifer. Next base: position 5,001 of record PVKU01004021.1, read on the forward strand.
TGCCCATCTTGGTTGATGGCATGGCTAACACCTGAGGAGTGAAGGAGTGATATGTGCAAGAAGGTGGTGGACTTGTGTGGAGGGAGGCACAGATATGCAGGGTTCCCTGGGAAGGAGGGAGAGGTGGGGACTCAGGGAAATAGAGATGCCCCAACTGAAATATATGAAATGAGAAAAGACAAAAGCAGAAGAGTGAACTGGGGGTACCAACGTGGGGACTGGGGATGGCACCAGGCAGGCTATCAGGGTGGGGGGAGGGGCAGAGAAGGAAGCTTAAACAACCCAGCACAGTTGCTATGAGTGAGCTATATTGTTCTAACCTTGGTGAAAATCAACCCATTTATGCAACAAATGTAATTATTTTTATACAAGTACTTCTCCAAATAAATTCCTTTCCATAATTAGACATAATATATTCTGATTTAAAGTAGTTTGCTACATTTAAAAAATATTCTTAACCAGTTAATTTAGACATAATCTGAACCAAAGGGCATAAGAAATAGGCAATTTTATTAAAGATGAAATAAAAACTATAAACAGTGAAACCTCTAGCCTTAAAATCAAATTACATAATGAAAAGCCGGTACACTATAAATAGTGATGCACACTTTTTTGCCCTAAAATAGAAGAACGTTGATTTGTGGGAATATCCACTTGCTGCACTGCACCCTCTGTTTGACATTCTGTTAACCCGAGCTCCTCCTTCTGCAGCTGAGGCGAGGGGCCTCGCTCCAGTTTCAATGAAGTAGCAGCAACACTGTTTGCAGTCTGGGTCTCTTGACATCCTCACTCTGCTTTCATGCAAACCCGTTCGTGAAAAGTTTTAGTAAGTTAGCATTGTTCAGTGAAAGGAAAAGTAAGATATGATGGTCTAGATAACTAAAAATGACATTAACACTGTAATTTCCTTTCCTTTCAAGTTTTAGATGTGGAGCCTGTGCATCATTTAATAAAGTACGAACTGGCAAATGCTATAGCTCCAGCTTACTGCTTTCGTTTCTCCCCTTGCAGATAAATGAAGCAAGTGTCCAAGGATTCCAACTAAGAGAGTTACTACTGCCTCACGGCTGGTGGGCACAGACTGTCTGTGACTTTGAGGAAATGGCTACAAAGAGGTACAATGCTGAACTGCTAGATGCCATTTGCCATTGAGAACCATGGCTGTCTTAATGGTTGGTGACTTAAGTCCACTATGATTAAATTACAGTGCAGTAAACCCTAAGGACTCCACCAAAAAGCTGTGAGAACTAATGAATGAATTCAGTAAAGTTGTGGAATACAAAATCAATACACAGAAATTTGCTGCATTTATACATACCAATGATGAGCAATCAGAAGAAGAATTAGGAAAACATCTCCATTTACAATTGCATCAAAGGCATAAAATACCTGGGAATAAATTTATTCCAAGAGGTGAAAGACACATATGCTGAAAATTATCAGACAGTCAAGAAAGAAATGGAAGAAGATACAAATAAATGGAAGGTCATACCATGCTCATGAATTGGAACAATTTATATTCTTAAAATGTCCTTAGTACCTGAAGCAATACACATATTCAACACAATCTATTAAAATATTAATGACATCCTTATCAGAACTAGAACAATTAATCCTAAAATTTACACAGAACTACAAAAGACCCAGCACAAAGAAACCTCAAGAAAAAACAAATTGGAAAGCATATCACGTTCCCTGATTTCAAACTATACTAAAAAGCTTCAATAATCAAAATGGTATGGTACTGGCATAAAAAGAAATATATAGATCAAGGGAATAGAATAGAAATAACAGAAATAAATGCTTGATTATATGGGCAACTGATCTATGACAAAAGAGATAAGGATATACAATGGGGAAAAACAGTCCCTTTAATAAGTGGTGTTGAGGAAATTGAGCAGATGCATGTAGAAAATAAAATTGGAGCATTCTTTTACATCACATACAAAAATAAACTAAAAGTAAATTAAAACATTTAAATGTAAGGCCCGAAACCATAAAATTTCTAGAAGAAAATATAGGCAGTAAATTCTTTGACATTAGTCTTAGCAATATTTTTGGTTAATATCTACTTAGGCAAGATAAACAAATAAACAAATGTGGCTACATCAAACCGGTTTCTGCACAGTAAGGAAATCATCAACCAAATAAAAAGACAACCCACTGAATGGGAGAAGATACTCCTAAATAACATACCTGATAGGCATTTAATATCTAAAATATGTAAGAAACTCATACACCTTAACACCAAAAAAAAAAAAAAAGCAAAGAACCCAATTCAAAACGGGCAGAGGACCTGCATGGATATTTCTCCAAAGAGGGCATACAGATGGCCAATAGACATGCAGAGATGCTCAACGTCACCAAACATCAGAGAAATGCAAATTCAAAACCATAGTAAGATATCACCTCACATGTGCCAGAATGGCTATCATCAAAAAAAAAAAAAAAATCAACAACCCTGACTGGAATGGCTCAGCTGTTTGGGTGCCACACTGCAAAGTGAAAAATCACCAGTTGAATTCCTGGTCAGGACACATGCCTGGGGTGTGGGTTCAGTCTCCATTTGGGGTGTGTACCAGAGGCAACCAATCAATGTTTCTCTCTCCCCCCTCACCTTTCCTCTCTCTCTCTCTCTCTCTCTCTCTCTCTCTCTCTCTCTCTCTCTCTCTCTCCTCCTATCTCTCTAAAACACAGGTGCCAAACACAAGGCCTGCGGGCCCAATCCGGCCCTCCACCTTGTTTTATCTGGCCTGGCACCTTGTTTCTACCTGGCAGCAGCGCCAAGTTCCTTGCCCCTAGTTAAGTAATAGTTACATTTATACAGTCCTAAAGTTACATTTGGCCCTTTGAAGGCAACCATGAGACTGATGTGGTCCCTAGTGAAATAAGCGTGACATCCTTGCTCTAAAATCAATCAATATCAAGTAAAATAAAATTCTAAAAAAAATTAAATGTAGAGCTGCCATTCAACCTACTATATCACTTCTGGGTATTTATCTGCAGAAAGCAAAAATACTATTTCAAAAAGATATGTGCACCCCTATGTTCATTGCAACATTATTTACAATAGCCAAGATATACAGGCAACCTACATGTCCACAGACAGATGAATGGGTAAGGGAGATGTTGTCCATATATACACTGGAATATTACTCACAGTAAAAAAGAATAAAACCTTGTCATTTGTTAAAACATGGATACACCTACAGGGCATTATGCTTTGTGAAATAGAGAAAGACAAATACCATATGATTTCACTTATATGTGGAATCTAAAAACAAAACAGATGAACAACCAAAATAGAAACAGACCTACAGACACAGCTACATTGATGGCTGCCAAAGGGGAGGGGCTGGAGGGAATAGTGGAAAGGAAACAGATTACAATGTAATTTGTTTAGAGCAGCGATTTTCATCCTTTTTCATCTCATGGCATGCATAAACTAGTTACCAAAATTCTGTGGCACACCAAAAATAATATTTTTGACTTTCTGACCAAAAAATGGTATACTTTTGATTTATTCACACCAGACAGGTTTTGTTGTGTTGGCTGTTGTCATTTTCTAATTTGACCATCTGAGGGAAAAGACACCAGTGCCCCTGACTAAATAATGGTCAGGTACCGCATGTATTAAACATTCTTGCAGCACACCAGTGGCCACAGCACTGTGGTTGAAAATCACTGCAGTAGAGCATCATTAAGGAATTAATTCTTAAAACATGGAGAATAATAGATTTTGGAGGAAGTCAGTTTATTTAGATTGGAAATCAATACAGCTCTAATTAATAATATACTCTATTTTGACTAAATACTCATTACAGCCATGCCCATTTTTGCATTAAAATGAAGTTATCATTTGATGAAAAGGTTAAAAAGATGTTTAGAGATTAGATTTCACTGCCTTCTGGGAGCAACAATTGCTGGCACAAGATTAGACACAATTAATTTATTCTTTAAATAAGGTTAAGCTAGTCTGATGAGGAATAAATGATCCCCCAAGTATATGTACATCCATAGTGCTTAGTGGAACTGGCTAAGGCATAAACTTCAAGACTTCATGTATTAAATACATCCACACTAATTATATTTGATTTATATTATGATCCAAACACAAATCTACTTGTTGTAAAATAACTGAGTAGACCCAAGATATAAAACAGGTTTTACCATAATGACATGGATTGGATTATATCCCTCTAAAATGCTTCTGAGCATGTTCTGATCCCAGGGACTTCAGAATGGGGCCTGAATTGGGAATAGGGTTGTTGCACATTTAATTAGTTAAGTTGAAAAGAGGTCATGCTGGAGCAGGATGGACCCTAATCCAATATGGTTTGTATATCTATGGTCTCTAGGACACCCTTATAAGGAGAAAAAACTGTGTGAAGAAGAAGCCAAGCACTGGGCTGATGCTTTCACAGGACAAGGAATGCCAAAGATTGCCAGCAAACACCGGAAGCAAGCGAAAGGCATAGAAAAAGGCATGAACCATGGATGCCCTGATCTAGACTGTTGGTCTCCAAAACTGAGAGGCAATAAATTTATGTTCTTTAAGCCATGCTTGTGCTGTTTTTGTCTGGGCAACCCTAGGAAACTGATACAATATGTGAAATGTATTCAGCTGAGATCAGAAGCCCACCCACCTTTGGAACTTACCTTATGGAAATAACTACCAGTACCCAAAATGAAATAAATGACTGTCCCTTCAAAGGCTAAGAGGAAGCACCAAATCAAGATTAAGAAGTGTCATTTAAGTATTTGTGGTTTGTGAATGTGCCTGTGCTGGGTACCACACAGAACCAGGAGAACAGAGTTTATAATCCCTGGCTTCCAGAAGATTTTCCTAGAATCTAAGTTACAACAGAAAAGAGACAGGCATTGGGGCAGGGAGAAGTTTAGCTGGATGGTATTGACAGAGAACTTGGAGAAGCAGAAAGTGTGGACAAATTCGCACAATGTGATTAGGATGCTAGAAAAAAAGTTGATATTTTTGAATGCTTATCAATTGGGAAGCAGAAAAAGAGAATGAAGAGACTCACAGAAATGTCCAGAAAAAACCCTTTAAATGGAAACATGTAAAACACATAGCCTGCATTAGGTTTGCCTACCTGATAGAAAAGACTTATTAAGAAATATATTAAGGAAATAAAGAATAGATGAGACCTACTCTGAAAGGGAATGAAAATATGGCTCAAAATGCATATGCAGTATTCTTGTCTATATACATTTAAGTATCTTAATGACATGTACATGAAATAACAATAAGTATCTGCAAACTAATAGGTATATGAGAGCTAAATTACTCAGAAGGACCTGAGAGGAAGATCAGAAATGAATTATGAATTAAGTAAGAACCAACAAACTGAATGAATAAATAGGAACTTGCCACAAATTTTCAAAAATGTATTCAAATATTGAAAATTTAAGTGTTTAATTTTTTAAGCTTATTAGGCATTCATTTTTAAAAACTATATTTAAGTAATTTAGTATATCACAATTCCTATATCACCTTGACTATTTCTGTATACCCCTTCACATGTTGTTGCCAGTTTTAAAATAAGAAATTAGCAGGAACATTGCCACTGCATAGAAAAATCCACCGTTAAGTGAGAAAAGAGAACAGGTACTCGTCCCATCTGGGCAGGGTTGATAAACACACCATGTCTCCATGAGGAAGTTCAGATTTAAAGGCAAAATCAGTACATAAACAGTGAAGTTTGCTTAAAGAACCTTGTGTTCTCCCAGATGAACCTAATGCCTTTTCCCAAACTTCGCTATGGAAAAACAAGGGCCAGTTAGTGTCCAGAGGATGTACGTGTACTAGCAGTGGTTACTCTGCTTATATGAAGTATTATTACTAATAATATCTAATGTGACACTTTTCAGATGAGAAAAGTCCATTTGCAATTTAAATGAACGCTTTTGTTTCAATAATTTTAACTATTCAAAAGCTAAATATTAATCTTAGATTTATTTTTTTAATACTAGCCTAGTGTTAATGTTCCTGGAACTAGCCGGAGGGATTAGAAACTGAGTAAGTGCGTTTCCATGGTAACAGACTGCTTTGCCATGGAGAGATCATTTCATACATTTCCTATAACCCAGCAGCCACATGGGGGAGAAGACAGATCTGCATTTTGGGTTTTTACGGTCACCATCATTATGATTTTTGGTAGGATTTTTATTTTTATAAGCATGTATATGGCATTAATGTTTGGAAGTTACATAAGCTTAATTTTGTTAAATTTGCATTGAATTTATTGGGGTGACATTGGTTAATAAAATTACATAGGTTTCTGGTGGACAATGCTATCACACACGGTCTGTATATTGTACTGTGAGTTCATACCCCAAGTCAGGTCTCCTGCCATCATCGTTTATGCCCCCTTTATCCTCTGTTACCACCCCCCCTCGCCCTCTGCTAATCACCATACCGTTGACTTTGTTGGAGTTTTCACTATTTCTCCTAGTCCCCTTAAATTTTTTCTCTCCTCTTTAGTCTGTCTATGACCATCAGTCATGTGTTCTGATGGGGACATGGTGGTGATAAAGTCATCCAGGGCTTTCACTTTAACTCATGTTGTGAGTTACTCCACACAGGATTACAAAATTGCTGGATCCTGAGAGAGGAGGGGCTAAGCCAAAAAGCCAGACATTGGCAATGCCCATCAAGTAGATGAAATACCGCAAGTGGCTGCTGTCCAGCAGGGGCTTCATGAACACCAGCTGGACAACCCAGTAGTGATAAATGACTGAGTGACCCCAGGGAGGACCAAGCAGAAAGCATGGACTAGAGAGAGCTCATACTCCAACTGGAAACGACGGTACTAGAGGCCCCAAACCTGCAGCTGAGCGGTCACACAAATCCCTGAATTAGGGCACCTCCACTGGGGCTGGGTTTTTTTGTGTGTTTTTTTAAGAAAATGTTTTCATTCTGCTTTGCCTCAATTCTAATTATGGCTGGAGAAATGAGTACGTTCACCTTTTGGAGTGTCATATTAACTTTAGACACTCTCTGGCCCACTACAGAGCTGAGTGGTCAACCAAACAAAGGGCATGATTTGCCGGAAGGGCCCTCACATAGGAGGGCAAAGGCCAAACCAAACCTGAAGTGCACATGACCCCAAGTAGCAAGCAGCCCAACAGGGCTTGGCTCAGGCGCTGCGGTTTCCTCATCTGTACCAAGGGCCGGTGGTGAGAATGAAGTAAGAAAAGCCAGGTTAATGCTCTAAGTGGGGCAAAGTACATAGCAAGCACCCAATGAATGTCAGCAGCTATAATTATTCTTGTTAATGTTATTAGCATTGTTAACACTAAAAATCAGGCAGTGTCCTCTGGTAGGCGTTGCGGGGTAAAACTCAACTCAGTCTTTATAAAAAATGAGACAAAAACAATGAAATTCTGAGAGAAACTCTCTGAAGAGTGTACAGAAAACACTAACTTGATTTTGGACAAAACTAGTGAATTGGAGATCTGCTGCCGAATTTTCTTCACATGGGACACATCTGGGGAAAAGGGCACAAATCACCATTCAGATGTATAAAGAATAACATTTTCTAAAACATGCCAGAAAGGCTCAAATATGTTTTCAAGGTAAAAATTGGTTTTAGTAGTATTTTACCTCTGTGAAATGTTTTCTTCTAAAAGATGATCTCCTGACCAAAAAAATAAATAGAGGCTATGTGAACTTTTACAATGAATAACTTTAACTTGGAAGTAAAACTTATCATCAATGTCCCCGTATTACATCTATCCCTCAAATTCTCTGTATCATATCATTATAATGTTAGGATGTTTACAGTTTTTCTCTCAGTGATTTTCTTTTCAAATTGTCTTAATTAGTTTGGTCATAATCTACTTATCACACCAAATAGAATTACCTCAGAGTAAAATTATGGGTTCCAACCAGAAAAACTGACCAGGGAAAGACACGTACTTTGTGTAGTAGAAGGTAATGGCTTTAGGCTCAGATTCTGTATTAGTGTGTTTGTGTCTGTGTGTAAAGCAAAAAATCACCAACAAATAAATTAAACCACAGAACTAATTTACTATGAATCTAAGGCACCAATTTTAAGCACAGCGGAGGAAAACAACAGTCAAGTACGAGCACTTAACATTGAAATAAATCCCCATGCAAATGATAAGTTTGATACAGCTCTCTAATTTTCTCAGAACTGTGGAAATTATAGCTTAGCCACATATGACCTTCAAGTGATGAAACAGCTTAAGATCTTTGTACACTAAAGGTCACCGACTGATACAAATAATGCACAAAGGCAGAATCTGATGGGCAGTATTAAGACCACATAGTTGATGTGAAATAAAACCACTCATGTGTGAAGGTTTTTATTTAGCTTCTCCCTGCCCTTTGTTGGACGATTTGATCGTCATCCTAAACTTCAAAGCTTCATTGCAGAGTTTTCACCATGACTGAAGGGATATTGGTGGCACTGGGCTGTGTTCCTGTCAAAGGTAATATTTATGTGCATGAGAATACAGCACTGTTGTAACAAGGAAAATGTCGTGGATTTAAAGAGATGACACTTACAAGGCGGCAAGCTGATGTGTATGGGTTTCACCTTGGAAGCCCTCTAAGCAAAAAGCTAGTATGAAAAGCAGGAAAATCTGTCCTTAAAGGTTTTTGGAGAAACTATCACTTCCTTCACTCTCCTCCTCTTACTCTAGGGCTGGACTGCACTGAGGACAAGGGCATTACATAACTCTGATGTGATGTTCCGTGTTCTTGGAATTTCCAGAGATTCCAGTGCACACATTCAAGTTGGAATTGTAAACCTTTCTAAAGTTTGGGAGATGAGACAAATGTTATTTTGTTTATTAAACTAAATGTTCGTATTCATAGCATTCCATAAAAAGCAGGACACGTGACACCTCTATTCCAGTCTCTTCCAAGAAGAAGGAGAGCATGCATGCTGTGTTATGGCAAGAAGTATTTGGTTGAATTCAGAATTTAACTATGAAAATGGAACATTCTGTTGCAAATGCCATTTTTATAAGAGTTCTAAACTAGATATATGTCTTGAAAATATTATTTGTATCCTGAAGGTACTAGGAATTCAAGTCAGTAAAATAATGACATCTATGGAGTGACTGGGCAAGTGGGGAAATTCATTACATTGCACAGACTCACTGAATATATGTATGCACATAATACAATAAAATTCAGTGGAAAAACTAAAAGTTGTGATTAGCCTTTAAAATTGTGAAATTATTTATATGGCCAGCATACTAAAACAGGTGTAAAATAAGGGCATTTTTGATATTCTGTACACTGATTAACATATATACCACAGTGAAATTTACTTTTTCATTTAATTTCATTTAGCCAACATTTATTGGGCCCATGCTACGAGCCAGGTGACATTCTAACCACCAGGGGTATAACAATGACTGAAATCTATGCTCTGTCACTAGGGAGATCAGACTAGAGTGGAAGAGATACCATCTGAATTGAAAAGGGTCTGTTTCAGTGCAGAGATGAAGGTACACGAAGGATTATGAAACCACCATGGAGGGGCATGTGGGGCTAAGTCACAGAGCCCAAGGGTGAAATGAAGCCATCCTGGAAGAAATGACACCTGGGCAGACCCCAGAACCTGAGCAGCAGGCCCAGGAACAGTATAAACTAGTGCCCAATGGCATAGAAAGCCTGGTATTCACAGAGACTGTGGGCCCTCCCACCATCCCAGAGAGATACCTTGTGAGGGGGGGAGACAGAACAGGAGAGGTGATAGATTATTGTGGGGAACCTTTCATCCAAATGAAGGGACCTAAACTTGACCTCATAAGTGATGGGAGCCACTAAACGGTGGGGAGCAGGGAGTTCCCTGATGTTTTCCATTGCTGGTGGTCTTTGGAGTGGGCACAGCAGATATGAGGGGCAAGGAGAACAGCCAAGCCCCAGAGCAGGCAGGACTAGAGTTTCAGCTAGGTATCTGGTACTGAGCTAGGTGTTTGGGACTTTTACTTCTGGGGAAGTCTCTTGGCCTTACACCCCACAAATATATTTTTGGAAAGCTGCAAATTAATTTTGTAACTCAAATCATATTTTCCCATTGACAGTGTACTCAGGTTTATATTAATTTCATTGATGTTTTTTAATTGGCACTGGCCCCTAAAGGATAGAGCTTAGAATGCAATAAGAACCTTGACATTCAGCAGTCTTCAAGGTATTTGTAGCTGCAGAAGCTTCCCCTAAGTAAAGATTTTGTGGAATATCATTACATAAAATAGACAGACACAGAGTGGGTTTGGTTGATGCAATGAGCCTCAAATCTCAATGTTCTATATGCCTTGAAACCCTTAGCGCTCCAGGAACAGAGTCTGAAAGCTATTTGTGACATTTAACTCATTCCTTCTAGTAACGAGCAAATGAGGTGCTGGTTCCCAGCAGAGGTCTCATTCTGGAGCTTTGATGTAGAGGCATATAGAAGGGACCATGTTCTGGTTTTTCCGGTTGGGAGCCATGCAATTCTGAGAAGGTGTACTTCTCCTGTGTTTCTGTTGCCTCATCTATAAAGCCAAGATAATAGTCCTCTCACCCATCAAAGCCGTTGAAGTGCAAGTTCTTTGTAAAATATGTTAAGTCTATTAAAAAAAAAAATCAAATCAGTGCCTCAAATCAGAAAGCTGGGAACAAACCAGAGACCTAGTCCTGGACAGCCAGGTGACCTATCCAAGGTCCAGGTGAGGACAGAGGTGATCAGAGCACTGGGCTCTTTGGAGCTACCACAACAAACATGCCTGAAGTGAAGGCTTGGTTTGTACCTGAAGGAAGTTCTTCTGTTCAGAGAAACCTTTAAAAGAAGGGGCAGGGACTAGTTAAAGAGCATATGAATGGCCCATGGACGTGGACAACAGCGTGGGGACTGACTATGGGAGTTAGGGGTGGGTTGGGCAGAGGAGAGCAAAGGGAGAAAACTGGGACAACTGTAATAGGATAACAATGAAAATATTCTTTAAAAAAGAGAAACCTGTAGTAAATCTGATCTACCAAAAGAATATGGTTTCTAAATAAAGAGAAAGCAACTATCTGCAATGTCTGAGAAACAACTGGCACATAAAACCATCAAACCCAACCGACTTTAGCAAGGTGTGTAAGAAGGCTGGATCTGCAGCCAAACAGGGGCTTGAATCTTGTCCCATGATTACCTGCTTTGTTCCAGCAACCACCTGTTCCGAGAAGTTCGGGAGGTGATTCAAATAAAGGATTTAGCACCATGACTGGCCCCCAGGACATGCCCAGTAAATGCGAAGCAAACAGCAGCCACACAGTCTTCTGACTGAGCAGCATCATGTAAGTCATCATACCCGGGAGCTGTTTGCCCACTGGCATCCCATTGTCTGCACGGAGAACCATGCCAGACAAAAGGTGCTCTTCAGAGTATCACCACCCACCACTAACCAGTGAGGAGACTGGAAACTAAAGGAGGCAATTTGTAAAGTACTATATATGTATATCACAGCAACAATGCCCAAGTTTAAAACAGAAGTGGCACTTTAGGAAACACCCTAAGAAGAATATGGTGCTCCTACTTCTGAAGGAGGTGAAGTGCCAGTAAAGTAGCCAATAAAGTAATAAAAACTGCTTATTTGTTTAAAATATAAGAACAACTTCAAAACCAGGTTTCAATAGTCTTAAAAATAAGAGATCGACTGAATGCAAATGTCTAATATTCATAAAGTGCTTTGAAACACAGCTGTAGTGGAGATTAATAAGGTACGCTGCACCAACAGGCAGCACTCAAGGCTGGCAGTGAGGAATAAACAGCTACACAGAACACAGTGCAGCACGTTACATAACGGGGACAAGTCCCGTGGCAAGTTCAAGGCAGAAAAATACATATCTGCTGTGTAATTCTGGGAAGAAAGTGAAATAAGTCTTAAAATGCTTCCTAAATTCATGTGGCAGGTACACCTCAGGAAAATTCATTATACTCTGTAAAAACTCCTAAGTGGAACTTTTTCAGGCCCAGGTCAACAAATGCATGCGTTTTCCTAGTTCACAAGAAGCCAGCCACCAAATTTTTAAATTAAATCTATAAGGGAATCAGTTTTCCAACATTTTCTTGTATTAAATGGAGGGGTATGACCAAAAAATAAAAGAGGGGGTGAATTTCTCTTGCAAACACAAGATGAAATGCTGAGCCACGAATAAAACTAGGAGAGCAAGAGAAAACGAAGCTCTGCATTTTATCCTACTTCCCCATCTGCTGCCGCTGGCTTAGAGCAAGAACACAGAGCCTGAGAGGCAGAGACGGCCGTGGGCTGGGTACAAGAGTCATGTATCAATGCCAACTCTGCCTGCCCTGGCCCCTGCCTGCCTCATGTGACCAGGGGTGACCCGCCAGCCAACATACCTAATAAGGCAGTGTCCTTACACTGGGAAGGGCCCTGGGAGAGTGGAGGGTGAGTGCTGCTCCATGTGCTGTGCTTCAACCTAATGCTACTGGGTGGGAATATCTACGTATTTTTCCTACCAATGATGTAAAAACTCCACTGGCACTGGAAACCTCTTGGAAAGTAACCCACAAGCCTAGATAAAGAGTGAAGCTTACCACCCCCTCTTTTCCTGGGAGAGGGGGAGTGGTAGGTACACTGGGCATTAAGCTTTCCAGCAAGAAGTCATGCTTGAAAAAATTGAGATTCATATCTGTTGCTGCATGGATGGAAAGAAAGTATGAAAATCTTATATATTCACTTAAAATTAGAAACTCTGACACTATTTGTAGGCCAACTGTCATTAAGTAATGCTTCCAAATAGTAAGTTCATCTCTTGTTTTAAAAAAATATTTTTTATTTATTTTTAGAGAGAGGAAAAGTGATAGAGAAAGGGAGGGAGAGAAACATCAGTGCGTGGTTGCCCCTCACATGTCCCCCACTGGGGACCTGGCCCACAGCCCAGGCATGTGCCCTGGCCGGGAATCGAACCAGTGAGCCTTTGGTTTGCAGGCTGGTACTCAATCTACTGAGCCATACCAGCCAGGGTGTATGTTCATCTCTTAAGTGAGGTATACACCAGTAATACATTCCTTTACCTTCTTATATCCTCCTCTATACGAGAGTCAAACGTCAGTCAGCAAGGTCTTGGCCACCAGAGAAGCCTTGACCCTCAGGAAAAACAGGTTGCAGACTTCCGAGTTCAGTAGTGGAATATTTCATATGTCGTCGAATGAATTATTAATGAAGTAGCCACACTATTCTTTTATGTGACCAGGCCATTAGTTCTGTCTAAAATCCTTCACTTTCTTGTACCTCCTCACATTTTCTTCACTTCCACCTGCAGGATAAGGCATTCTCACTCTTCTCAAAATGATTTTTCAAATATAAAGTTTTTATATTCATGTCTCAAATATAAAGGATGTGTATCAAGGGCATGAAAAGTTTCTTATCCCATAGAACCGCAGGGGCACAAGGCACCTAATCCACATTTTTGATGGAAATGGTGAATGGATTAACACACAGGCCATGAAGCCAGGTGAGTGTGAACAGTGGATGGCCGCACTCTCTCTCTATTCTGCATCAGCTCTGACATGTGGACTTTTGAGGTGGTACCTCCCCTAAATGGCAGAATTATGGCAATTGCTGAACTTGGACCAATCACAAATAATTGAATTTTTGAATGTTGGATATATGAATCCCTAGGGAACACGCAGTTTGAACTAAAAAAAAAAAAGGAAGAAATTGTATCTAAGCCAAATTTTGTAAACAAAACTGTATTTTAAATGCAGTTGAGAAGTCCAGATTTAAAGATTACTCCCTCCTTTGACTAAAGTTAAGCTCAAGTTCTTATATCAATTATCATAATATCAATTTCTCCTGTTTTTTTTCCTTTCTTTGTTTCTGACTCTGTTTTCTCCTTGCTTTCTCCACGAGCAGACTAGCCCGTCTCTCCATCAGTGAGATAGCCCTGCTGGCCCCGTAAAGCCCAGGTTTCCATGCATGTATTGGATCTGCTACAGGCCTTATCGAAAGGCAGATGAAAAACCTACGCTTTCCTGTATATGCATTACAAGTCCTTCAGTCCTATTAAAATCCACAAATGGTTGTTAATCCTTATAGTTTGCCAGAGTCCGTGCTGGACTCTAAGAATTCAGAATTAAAACAGAAATCACTCCTACCCTGAAATTGCTTACAAACTACTAGGAAGATGCAGAAGCAACTTACTGTGATATAAATCAGATTCTGACAAGTGCCCTTCATGTCCTCAGAGAATGGAAAAATCCAGGACTGTGAACTCATGGCCAGAAGGGACCATGAGTACACAGACAGTAAATTGTGAATAAATGGAGATTTAGGATAAGAATCACCTGCATGCAGGAGAGGAAATCTGACCTGGGCCTCACTCATGAGTGGGAATTCGACCGTTTCCACTAGGGCTTTCCGTCGCCAGTGGGTCTGTTTTTCCTTCCAAAGGAGATGCCATTATTCTCCTGGTTGTATTTTCTGTGTCTATTAGATGTCACTCTATTACAGATATTTCCACTCTGTGTTGGTCAACAAAATTGTTATTTTGATAAAGGGCTTCACAGGGTTAGAAATAACTTCACTCCTCCTCAGGCCGTTAATCAGTACACAGAGCGGTACTAATGGTGCAAAATGACCTACAATCTCCCCTCAGGTTTCACCAGGCCCAAGTTCTCACAGTGCACTGTGCATGTCGGGCCGGCCTTGGAGAGCACTGCCTGTCGCCTCGGCCTCTCGGACAACTGGGAGCCCACACAGTCTTTACATTAAAGGAACAGTTTTAAGTGAATTTATCATAGAATTGAAGAGTCATATAAATGTTTAAGGCAATGAATAGTTTCAAAACCACTTATAAATGTATATATGTTATATACTGAACCATGACTAACTTTCTTGCATGGATTTGTTGAATACACAGTAGAAAACATTTTTGGATTTTGCTCAGATGTTTGTTTTCTTTCTAAAGGAAAAGTAACTTTTGAAATAGGCCTCAAAGGAACTTGTGGACTTTGGGAACTAGGAATTGATAAGGATTTCTGGACAAGAGGAAGCACGAAAACTCTAAGCAGCCAGCCATGTAGAGAACATGAGAAGAATAATGGATACTGACTTTGGACAAGTATGGAGAGACCAGCTGAGAGGTAGTTTTAACTGCCAGTCTCCAGAATTTACATTTGATTGATAGGCTACTAGGAGAAAACAGGGTTTTGGAGCGGAGAAGTAACATAATGAAAACAGCGTTTGTAACAGAGTTCTCTGCTTACTAATCTGACTGGTCTGAGAGCAGAGACTGGAGGCAGGCTGACTAGCCCACGGCTCAGTCGTCAGTGGTTGATGAAGAGATGGTAATGCCAATGCACGATGCACGAGGGAAAGCCAGCAGGGCCTGATGCCCAAATGCATAAGCGTGGCCAAGAACCAGGAGTTACTCACCGGGGCTTCCTTCCAGAAGAAGGGCCTTCCCACTAACTGCCGTGGTGAAAACTGTCTCTCTATGACCAAGGATAATGCTGAGCAGCTCTGTTTTAAATGTGTCCTACAGAGAAGTAGACACATGACACTCAAGTGAAAGTGAGACAAAAATTTCAGGACAAGGACAGACCAAGAAAGATACGTGAAGCTATGAGAGAAGCTATGTCCAAATGTTACCCAAAGTCAGAGTCCACTTCCACCCTGGGTGCCAACCTTTAGTCTGTTCAGGAGGCTGTAATAACATACCACCAACTGGGCACCTTATAAACAATAAACATGTATTTCTTACAGTTCTGGAGGCTGAAAGCCCAAGGTCAAGGAGCCAGCATGATGGCTGTGTGCTGGTGGTAGCCCTCTTCTGGACTGTTGACTTCTCTCTGTGTCCTCATATAGCAAGAAAGGCTAGGGAACTCTCTGAATCTCTTTTATAAGAACCCATTTATCAGGGGTTCCACTCTCATGACTTAATTCCCTCCCAAAGGCTCCACCTCCAAATGCCATCACATTGGGTACTAGGGTTTCAACATACGAATTTGTTAGGGCACACAGACCTCCGGACCATAGTGCTGTGGAAGAGTGCCATTATAACATAGGCTATTCAAGGGCGAGACCAGTATGGAACGGGCAGGGTACGCCAATGCTCACTGATCACATGGTCTTGAGGAACTTGACATCTCTCTGAACTTCTTTGAGTAGTCAGAATACAGGAAGAGTTTGTCAATCCATACCTACTAACAATAGCAGATACTTTAACAGGTTGGAGGAGAAAATGTGGAAGTCTTGACATTCTAGCTTTTCTCCCGGAACAAATGCAATGGCTCTGTACCCCTGATGGGTGTGCTCTTAGGGTCTCTGTCCCTCATTAGCTGACATTCTGGTCTCTTCCCTTCTTTAATTAATTGAAGACTTTCAGTGGTTTCTAGGGAGTCATTCTAATATTCTACCAGATATCCATGTTGTTTTGTCATTTTCCCATTCTACTTTCCCCATGGCCCAGTTTCCCCCAAACAACTTTCCCGTTCCATTTATTGCCCCATCCATGAGACAGCAGTAAACTGGTGTGAACAGGCTGCTAAGGGTCTGATTGAGGAGCCTGGCTAGACTTGGGTTTTATACCCAGCATGTGTTATCATGTGGTTCCCCTTTGGTATGAGGTTGGATTCTTTCATTCTTGCATCCTCATCTCTGCAATGAAGACCCTAGTAACTTCTCTGCAGGACAAGTGAAGGCTGCTGCTGAGGCACAGGACACCTCCAGCACGGTTCTCCTAGAGCTGGCTTTCCACAGATGATGGGCTTAACTCTTCTGCTGCTCTTTGTAGGCAATCAGTGATGATGCTGACAATGAACTGGTTTATAATGTATTAGCCATTAATAATCAAAAACAAACAAAAAACCTACACACAGATAGGAACCTACAGAATTCGTCTTACTTGATTAAAAATTTTAATAACTTATATAGCCAAATAACTTAATTGGCAATTTAGCTATTTAAAATGTAGTCAATAGTGGCCTCTCAAACATCATAATAAATTTTTGTTAAATCTTCAAGAAAAAGAATTGTATTTTGTGCATAACAGTATTTTACTTTAGAGAGCAGAATATCCCTATGTCTAGTCTTCCAGAAGCCTATTTTATTTTTGTGAATAAGCAGAATAAATCAACTAAAACCCCAGCTGCTTTTTCAAGAGAATGTCCACTCCTTTTCCTTAAAAAAAAAAAAAAAAAAAAAAAAAAGCAGAAAGCATGGATAAGAGCTTGGTTCTGTTCGACTGCAGGTGGGTCTCATTACTGAGGCCAGCTCTCCCTGGCTCCCGAGGACACCTTGCTCAAGGTCACTGAGAGGGCTTTGGAGGAGCCACACCTGACTGTACTGGTAGAACCTGAGCTCTGAGTCATTCACTTGGCAAAGAGCTGATCTAGGAAAAGGCAAAAGTCAGAGAGATGCTGGCGAGAAAGACAGATGAGTCATGGACAGGGAACAAATCACTAGCTTCAGAGGACCAACTTTAGGAAACACTGAAATGGGAAAAATGGTGTTTGGGTAAAACTAGCACTTATTTTTGGTCAAGACCATGTAACACACACAAAAAAATCTGCAGATGTGGATTTTGCTTGCAGCAATTTCTCACACTATAAAGAATAAAAGTCTCTCACAGAGAAGTTGTGAAAAAGGAAACTTTCCAAGAGAAACTGACTATCAATTACTTAAATTTGATTAAGATAAGAAGAAATGAAAAACAAAGGGAACATTGTAACCTACTTCCTGAAATTGCAATCACATGAATAATGCATAGAAATTGGTGTTCGTATATTCCTTTCAAGACGATGTACATACACATTACACAGGCGGTTTTATATTCTAGGTTGGAAAAACTCAAAAGTTTGACCAAAAGAATATTACAAGGTCATTTTATGCCTTCATTCTTTTTCAGTTTCCCTAAACATGGGGCCACTTCACACAGGATCCACCTTGTACTCTGAAAACCAATCTCAAGTGCACGTACTGAGGAGCAGTGAGAGATGTCCACGAGAGTACAATTTGTCCTCATGATGCCATTTATCTGCATTTGAAGAGCTCGGTAAAGAACCAAGTTTTAATGAACTTTAAATTCAAAATTGGCCCAGAACAGTTGAAAACATTTGAATAAGACAAAAATGATGCTTTTCACAATAATCTTTAAAGCATTAAATGTTTCTGTCCTACCTATGGGAAAGCTGATACAAAAACAATTTCAAGTAACTTATACACAACTACGTATTTGAGAATTAGATGTAGGAGCCAGGATTTAGTGTCTACAGCTCAGGTGACAATGTGTTAATGAATCACATGGTTAAATCCTTTCTAATCTTCCCCACACAGGATGTAGCTAAATAACGATACTGACAAAGCTCAAGATGGTTCCACTGCGAAGGTAACTGTCTTCTCCAGATAGTTCATCTGGGAGGGGAAAAGGAGGGGCCTCCACTTCTCAAATGTCCATGCTGTACCAGGCACTTCTCAGAGCTTATGCCATGTAACCTTCCCCAGATCCCTGCTAACTTGCTGTTATTCTTATCTGGCATATAGTAAACTGAGGCTTAGAGAAGTTCATTAGCAGGGTCGGTAAGCAGTGAAGCTGAGGTTCACCTGCTTCAGGACATAGCTTGGTGAGCATTAACATCATCTGGCTGTGTACGAGAATAGGGGTGCTGAGAATCATGAGGGAGACCAACAAGACCCTGTTTGCTGGGGACATTTCTTGCTTTTGCACTTGAAAGCCACATGCAGCAGAAAAATCCCTCATCTGTGGGCAAACCAGGATGCATGGGCTCCTAGAACCATGTAGAGCAGAGAATATAGCCCTGTCAGAGGCATTCCCCACTAAATCTACCTGTGTTCAGGAACAACGCTACCTCCTGGGCTCTACAAGGCCTGGGAATGGGAGCCAACAGGGGCCCAAGGCTTTCATATCAGAATTTCTTACATCTAGGATAGGAAGATAAGGCAATATAGTGAGAAGAGTGATGGGATTCAGGGTGTATTACTAAGAAATCTTGTTGGCTTTTCTTTGTCTCTTTCCAAAGATCGTAGAATTTCAGCTGGCACAGACTGATTCTCCCTTGTCAGCCTCAGTTAAAGAGTCTGAGGTTCCTGAAGAGCACTAATATCTGCCTAACAACAATATTTACCTGCATAATGCCATAATAACAAACTATAAAATGCATAGCTCACTACAGAAGTAATGGTGCACTGCATATGGAGGCTGGAGAGGAGACTCCAGGAAGGGTGTCAGTCAGATCACAGCATATGGCCCCTGGGGAATAAGGCACCGAGGTTAGGACTTTGTGTTCTTTTTACTACTCTTCAGGTCGTTGCAGACATGAGTTAGCTAGAGAGCCGTCTCTCAATTTCCTAAACATTCCCAAACTCCTCATTTGGCAATTTTGAACTCTCAAGCCCTCTGTAAAGAGGAGGAACATCTGTACCTTGAAGTTCATCCACTCCCTCAGCTCCTTCATGGTCTGGTCATGGAATGTTTTCAGGCTCTCCATCAGCTTTGGAGACCAGGCAGCGATGCTGGGAGCGGCATGCACGTGGGGCAGAGTACCTAGCAGTGCCTTCCTCGTGCACACACGTTCCCAGGCTGCTGGCTGGGCTGTCCCCGAAACCTGCCCCACCCTCTCAGGCTGTCCCTTGGCTGGCACACTGGTTCCACCCTCTCCACATGGCCTCCTTTGAGAGGCCATCCTGCAAATATCTCCTCCCCTACACTCCCAGGGCATCTGCTGCTGGCCCCAAGCCATTTGCCCTTCCAGAAAGCACCATCACATTCCCCAACCACGGACAGTGTACCTGTCACTGGAGCATGCAGATACTCATTTTTTAGTGTTGTCTTCAACTTCATGCACTGCTCAATACCTGATTACTGGTAAAGAGGACCCAGCTTTGAAAAACCGTAACTACTAGAAACATGTAGAAGACACATCATGGAAACCCTTGGGGAAGCGAAGCATCATTTGTGTTATTTGGTCCTGGCAGGGACCTCAAAGGAAGGGATTTTTATTTTATTTTATTTTTTTTTTTTGCCAGATAGCAAACTATCCGAAACCTCGGTCTCTTTGTCTTAATGTAATAATGACACAGGTTTTCAGAGATAATCAATGCCTTCTGCTGAGAATAGATCAAAGCAACGCAATACACTTACTTGAAAGGAATGAGTATTTTATGGATGGTAGGCAGAAGTCACAGGGAAGACTTCCTTTCTTAAAGTACTCTCTGCAGCAAGAAATATCTAAAAGTAGAGAAAGAACAGACGGCGATTGCTGTTTTATTTGACAAAACAGGCAGGCTATCAAATATATATAGCAACAGAAAATGATAATGCTTTTAAAAATTGATCATTAAGTTTTAAAAATAAATAACAAACATGTATATAAACCAAAATATGTTAGTTTTTACAAACTGCATTTAGAAGCCAAGTATCTTGCTCACTTCAACTGCATTTTTAGGGAGACGTCTAACCGTAGATAGCAATTATACAGAAGGAAGAATGTTAGCATCAAGTTGTGAGAAGTCACACAAATAAAGGTTGAGGGGACGTCACCTCATTGCTGGACCTGAGTCTGAGTCCGCCCAGGGTATGACAGATAGGTTGTTCGAGTTTCAAGGGCCTCAGAGCCTGTCTGGTGCACAATCCCCAGGGGGCCACTCAGGGACCAAGTTCTGCTCTAGGCTCTAGTGGTTAAGACCCAAATCTCAGACCTCTGAGCCTGCATTCTAGAAAGAGCAGATTAAATACAAGAGATACCATCTCAGAATGTCCCTCTGGGATGGCAGTTGGAGACATTTGAGCAAAATCCTGAAGGCAGGGAGGAAGTGAGCCAGGGTCTACTGAGGGAAGCAATTTCCAGGCAGAGGGGGTAGCCCAAGGCCCTGCAGGGGGTGGGGAGCGGTGACACAGAAGTGACAGCTAAGTCCTTAGTGATGGAAATCAGATGAGAGGGAAGTTGATGCAGGATAGAACCTTGGGGGAATACCGACCTGAAAGGTGGATAGGAAAGGACACTGGGTAGGGAAGGCGCAGCCAGATAGGAGGAAAACAGGAGGGAGGCCACAGGGTGGGAGAGCTTCCGGCTCGGACAATCAGCTCTGAGGAGAACTCTTCCAACTCTTAGAGGAGGGCCTGGGGAAGGATGGCTTGTGACCGAGGAAGGCTGGAGGCCTGACCAGGGCAAAACACCACAGAACCAGGAGGAATCTGTGCCTGTTCTGCAGGATCTGAAATGCGGTGTCTGTTTTCATGTGAACATTTTACTGGTGGCAAGATCTGATGTGACCATGTGATCCTGACAGTGGACTTTCCCTCCCAGTTTGGCAAGATTTAAAATCTGTCTAAATTCAATTAAATGTATAAGAAAAGCAAGAGGTCTTAATCATAATAAGATGAAATGCAAGTGTTACAATCAAAACCCGGACTTTTTTACAAGCTTGTCTTTAATAAGCATGTACACAACAAATGACTTCAATAAATAAAAGAGCCAGTTAAAGAGAAGTCAACAGGCATCCAATAGCAAGTAATAATTCCTGGCGATGCCAACAGTGCCAAAGTAATCACTGAATTACTTCAGAGTACAACACAAATGAATGTATTTTGTCATTCCTTTAAGATGCATTTTTAAATTTCTACATGGCTGCGGTGGGGGAGTGGTGGGGGGAAAATGGAGACAACTGTACTTGAACAACAATAAAAAAAAGTTAAATGAAATGGGAAAAATAAATTTCTACATACAAATTTTTTCAGTCCCATGTGATATAAATGTATTACAATAAAAATATTTCCATACAACAATTGAATGTGTATTCTAAGAAAAGATAGTAGAAATAAGGAAAAAAAGATGGTTTATACAGTTGACCATGGGTTGCAGTTTTGAACTGTGCAGGTCCAGTTATATATGCGTACATTTTTTTCAATGAATACCTCTTTTGTTTGCTCTCCTCGCTTGGGAGTCCACAGAGGCAAAGTGCTGCCTGTGTCCATTGATCTAGGCCACTTTGTATGGGGACTTGAGCATCCATGGATTGGTAACCACGGGGGAATCCTAGAGCCAATCCCCCACGGGTATTGAAAGGGTAGTTAAGTTTTGGTGGAGGCAAAAGTTATATGTGTAGCATTGACGGTGGACAGAAAATAGATAGGGGGAGGGCAAGAATAGTGTGGGAAATGTAGAAGCTAAAGAACTTATGACACATGGACATGAACTAAGGGGGGGAATGTGGGTGGGAGGGGGTGTGCAGGGTGGAGGGGAGTGATGAGGGAGAAATGGGACAACTGTAATCGCATAATCAATAAAATATATTAAAAAAAGTTATATGTGAATTTTCTACTGCGCAGGGTTCAGAGCTCGTAACCCTGACCTTGAACGTTTAATACAGATCACAAATCAGACAGCAGGGTGAAACTGAAAGTCAACATACAATATGAAACAGATCTGTGGCCCACACCGACTCCCACCTAACATGAGGACTGTGGATACGGCGCAAGGTAGGTGGGAAACGGTTCTTTCTGGATGAGGCAGTGCTATCTCTCTTCTCCTGAAGCCCTCTCGCTCCCCTCAGCTGTCCAGAGAACTGGGCACCTCTCCTTGGTGCTCTGTTCTGATCCTTGCACTCCCTATTATTATTTTTTTGCTGTGCCTCTTTGGTAGGCTGCTTCTTGCAGGGTGGCTGTGTCCTCCATCTTTCTCTCACTGAGGCTTAGCATAGAACCTAGCACATAGTAGGTGCCCCTAATTGTAGAATTAGATAATAAAAGAAAAAAATACACTTAGATAACAGGCCTGATGTCTCTTCAAATATTTTTCCAATCCAGGATACTTTGGGAGTGTCAATCCAGAAATATTTATTGATTGCTAATGACAGATCTCCCCAGTTCTTTTGATATCACAGCCACCGATACTCTTGTAGCCAATAGCAGGTACTGCCCATTGCTCCCTCCCTTTTACGATGTTTCAGGCCTTGTTCAGCCCAGTTGTTTTCTGGAACGGTACACATCATATTCTACATGAAGTGACTTTTCATTTTTAAACTTATGACCATTTTTCCTGCTGTGATTTTAAGCCCCTAAGAGAAAAAGTTTGACAGTATCACTTATAACATGTACTGTTTTAATTTTAAAACACTATAGTTTTATACTCCAGTTGATGTTAAAAGACCTATTTCGTGGGTTGGAAATGTCATTCTCTCACCAGTAAAGAGCTACGGAATTACAATGAGGAAGAGAAGAAAATTGTACAGTGCTCAAAAAAATCATGTTTATTTTCTTACCTCAGAAATATTAACAACTCTTTTTAATGTAGTTTAAAAAAGTTAAGATGTGATTCAGCTAAAGTTAAAAGAACGGATTTTATTACAAAAATATAAAAACATTTTATTTGGTGCTACTAGAAAAATGCCCCTTTAGTATATGTTGGAAGGCCCTCAGTGCATATTACGGTGCATCACACAGTACACACTGATGCTACATTTTAAAGAAGTTCCTCTCAGACACCAACAGCTTTAAGACACAGCCCTTGAGAGTTGACATCACTCAGAATACTTCCCATGGCTCCTGGTGACACACGGCTTAACAGGGCAATGCTCACAGAAAGAAAGTTTACAAAGTTTGCCTTTGACAATAATTTATTTTAAGGTAGCCCACTTCTTGGAAATTCTCTAAGATTAAGGTAATGTAGTTAGTGTTTCAGAAGATGAAGAGAAGTGGAGGGAGAGACACCTATGGAATGGCATCAGCTTATTCTTCGCCAAACAAGTGTCTGAGCCTAACGGTGGATACAGAGAAAGGCTACGGCGCAGGTCCGCAGCAGGCAGAGGGTGAAGAAGTGGACCGGGAGTGTGGGGTCTGCATGTGTGAAGAAGAACAACATCACTACAGTTGGAACTGTGCTTTCCACCACAGCTCTGCGACCTTCTGATCTGGTACAAGGGATTCCAAAGAGGAAGTAAGTGTTCAGTAGAGCCTCTTTCTCATGGCCATTTCAGCACACATGGTGTCTTAAAAGTGAATGCTGCAGACTGCTTGAAGCCATAGAGACCCTGTATTACAATAAATGCCTATCAAACTTTCTTATTGCACATAGTACTGTATTACAATAACTGACAAACTTTCATAATATTCCTTCTTTTTTCCCCTGGAAACTGATATTTGAGTGAAATGTTACATTGGATGGTTTATTACCTTCAGGACAGTCTGGAGAGGAGATCGGGGGCGGGGGGGGGGCGGGCAGTGAAGCATAGTTAGGAATCTGAAGTTTTCCTCCACCAAAGAATACCCTGAACCCCTTCAACCAGTATATGGTTTTAAATCAAGGCAGTAATGTTAACAAAGTACTTAAATGGCCACGTTTGGCTTTTCAGGAGCAGGGAAATAATTCCCGACAGCTTTCAGATATCAGTAGGGCTCTCCACTGAGAGCAGACGCATGGTGGCAGCCAGCCAGCCGTGTCACTGGTGACTCAGTACACAAGTTTCTGTGGTCTCCACAGTCTGATACGGCAAGCACGTCAGTTCTTAAGTTTGAGGACTAAATGGTAGCGGGGCGCTTCTGAAATAAAATGGAACTCTATGGAAAATGCACACCGAGAAGCAAAAACTCACAATGCATTTGTTGGGGTTTCTTTAAGCTCAGCCTTGGCCATTTAAATGTTTTTCCCTCAGAAGGTACCATATCTATTATAGCATTTAAAATTACTTATTGTTTGATTTGGAAAATAATTCAGGCAACCATTAACAGAAATTTTAAAATGTTGTCAAACATTAGCTTAAGTGGTAAGAACCCCACCTTCCTGTGATTAATTTCAACTCCAAAAGCAACATCCCTGTTAAACAAAGCCTGGACTCAAAAATTCTCTCCTTGGCACAGCTTGGCACACACCTAGAAATATTTTTGGCAGCATGGAATATACTATCACTCTCTTTGTTAAAAAGGCTTAATGAAAACTACAAAAGGTGAAACAAAGAAAACCATCCAAAATGAAGGCTGCACTCAATTTTGAAGAAACAATAGAACATTGCTTCTCCCATGACCCTGCACTGACAGCAGGAGGGTTGCTGGCCCGTCCTAATTAAAGTATGTTTCACTGAACTCTCCTTGATTGCTCATTGTTCAGGGGAGCCTGGACTCAATGCGCACAAAGTCAACCAGATACCAAAACGCACCTCTGAAGGCACCGAGATTGATGCCACATCGGGCTTTCCAAAACAGAAGAGAACCAATAAGAATCACTCCCCAGCACATGCACTCTTGAATCCAGGTAAAGACAATATTCCTTCATGAACAGAGTAGCTGTTTACCAGCCAAGCCTTCTCCAGGAGAACATATTTTGGTATGGAATGCTGGACCACACATGCTATTAACAAAAAAGCAAGATCAAATTCAATAGATGACACGATGAACACGCTTCATTTCATGCATGGCCGTGTTTTTCCTGTGAGATAAAGACTCAAAGTAATTACCATGAACTGAAACTTCCTCACTGATCCCCTCTGGCAGCTGGCAGTCGGTGACTGCCGATGCTCTACAACAAAGAAGAACGCCTTCTCTGCGGTGCTTTCTTCCTTCTTTAACGTTGCCAGCTAAGCACCTCCACTGTTGCCAGAACACAGTAGAGTATCTCTGTATCTATGTCTCCAATGCATAAAGAGTACGGTGGAAACCTATCAAACTGGCGAGCAGCGATGCTAGCAACCAATGAGGGGAGGCTCAGGCAGAATCCAGCACATGCTCTCTGAGGCGCAGGCTGTCACCAGCATTTAGCAGGCTGCTAATCTAATTATAGCTAGTTTGCTAGCACAGAGCTATTGGAGCAAAGCACATGAGCAAATTAAATTTTAATAAATTAAACCCCACAGACAAAATCATCTTGATTTCCTGTCATTTTGAGAATTAATGTGTCACCTTATAAACTGTAAGTGATTTTTAAAGTGCATTCTTGTTTTTCCTCCAATCTAGAGAAACAAAGAGTGGTTAAATTGAGCATACAATACTGCCAGCTGACTTAAACAACAGGTTCCAGCACCAAGAGTAAATAATCAGATCAATACCGGGAAGATATTAGTGCTAGTGCTATAAAATCTGAGTCTTACTTAATTTACCCTGATCAGCCATTTGCCACTTAGTGGTCCTCAAGTGCTAATCAGTCTCCAGTATACTTTGAAATACCATGCCAATGGCCATGCATAGTGGAAAAGTGCTAGTCAAAAAGTCAAAAATCATCATCTTGACAGTGATTCAGAGCTAGAAGAGATGAAAAAGGAATGCCAGAAATCACTGTAAAAGCAAAAATTAAAGAAATCTGCCTACCCTTGAATCCAGGTAAAATTATTATGGGGTTAAAATTATTGTGGAGCTTTTGTATGATCTTCAATAAAGTATTAAATAATTTGTTTAGATTAAGCCTAAAATGATAACCAGCTATCAAATAAAATACCCTATTTTGAATCAATCTAAAGTTGAGTAAAACTCATAGCTAAGAAAAACTGGAAATCAACCATCTATACAAGCAACAGACTTTTTTAAGTACCTTCTGTTAACTTTTATGATTTATCATAATCACACCAAACTTGATAATACAGTTAGTCTAATAGTATATTAGACCAAATTGAGATTTGGTCAGATTGAGAAACTTCCATGGCTACAATTTTGGGGGAAAGTGAAAATTAAAACTTAGATTTTATTATGTATATTAAAATTTATCTCTTAAGGAAATTATCTGTGTACTTTTTGCTTGTATGTCCCTTGACCTTCTTGAGTTTTCATAAGTCTTTAATTTTTATACTCTCAATACCATATTTACATCATATATTTTCAATAACATAAAAGTTTGTCTGCTGCACAATTAATGGTAAAATTAGTTCTAGAGGCCGAACCCCATGAAAGGCAGTTTGAGGCATAGGTGAAATACATACATTCTAACAGCCATACTGTCTGGGTTTAAATTCTGGATTAGCTACATTCTACCACCTGTGTGATCTGGGACTAGTGATTGGATTCCTCTGTGTCTCAGAGGCAATAATGAGCGACATCTCGCAGGATTATTGACAAGGAGCTGTGAACACTTAGGACAGGGCCTGGCGCAGAGTGAGTTCTAAATTAAGCTGTTATTAATAGCAGCAATCTTCTCACCACACCATATTGTCTACCACTGTCTCCAACAACACACTACTCAAAAAAGAAATGCTAAATACTGCTCCATTGTACAGTTTTGTCAGAAACATCATAAAGAAGTAATGAATAGTGACAAGCTGGTGGCAGACTTGATTAATCATATAGAACTGTCATGGGTATCCACTGTGATAATAAAAATTATCTCACCAACTTCTTTTTGGCTATGTCATAGTCACTAATTTCACTTAATTCTATGTGAACCAATGTTAAAAGGACTTTTCAGGAAATTATGGGCTTATAATTGCATTTCACTAATGACTTGAAATATAAATTAAGTGATACACATTTGAAAAGTATTTTCCATGGAATATATGGTAAATTAGGGAAAGTGTGTAATAAGACATTTCATTAAATTTAAAATGACAAATTTATGTGAAAAGGAGAGAGAAGAGAGGTTAGCCAGAGAAATGCAATTTCTGCCTCTGCAGCCTCTATTTATTGATTTTCCCTTTCTTCTAAACATGTTCTGCAAAATTAACAGTCCTGGCATGATATTAGTCAAATCTGTTAATCTGTTAATTTATTTTTCCATAATTCCCAGAAACTGATATGTTCTACCAGTCAAGCTTCAATCTAGTGATAACATGTCCACTTCTCATTTTTTGTAGTCTTATGTTGTTTGATTTTTATTTGTAAACCTTTACAAAATGCTAACATCCCCAATAATCATTACAATCTGCTGTAAGGAACCAACTACTCCCAGGGATTAATTAGTAGCCATGGAAAAGGAATATTGACTAAGGGGCATTTTTCCTTCTTCAATCTTTGGATACCATGAACTGGGAAATAAACTGCAGGAAGGAATGGTGTGGCTCATAAACTTCAAGGGAAAGCAAATAAACTCATGGTCCATAAATTCAACAGTGAAAAGCTGTGACCAAACGTAGACACAAACACAAACTTGCAAAACAATGGAGACACACTTGCAAAAAAAAAAAAAAAAAAAAAACCTGTGTGTGCTACATGGAAGCTTTGTCCATGTGAACTATCAAAGCTCAGTCACCACCATCGGGAGCAAAAACTCCAAAAGGAATTGGCTTCCGTGATTTGGCCTAAGGCACAGCTTCCTGGAGGCTGCCAGGGTACAGACTAGTAACACTTCTAGGCATTTATTTAGGAAACAGCCGACAGCTCTGCCTTCCTCTTCATGTAACAGACTGCAAGCCCAAAATAAAAGCACTTTTAAAAAGCTGTTTGATTAATTTGTCTCATGCCTATTTTGTATAAGACAAGGCAGACTCGTTCTAAGAAAAGGAGGCAACTGTCCTTTCATAAGTCTTACCTTTCAGCATGTTTAGAACCAATATTTGTCTGGGACTGAGTAACAGTTCATTGGTAATCTTTCTTACTGCCAGGCTACTAGGTGAGCCTATATATTTTTTAACCTCTAGAATAAGCACTTTTGTCTTTGAACTTCAATCAACTCTTCCTTGAATCTGAAAAAGCATTCTTTTACCCGGAAAATAGTTTTAGGCTCCTACTATGGGCAAGGACTGGGCTGGACTTTGGGAATATCAAGGCAGAGAGACAGTGGTCTGATTCTCAATGGGGCCTCCATTCAAATTAGGGAGATAAACAGTAAGTGACTTATTAACAACTGAGTGATTATGATGAGTAACTGCTGGGAAGTGCAGGCTGCTGTGAAAGCAAGTGGGGGTGGAGAGTCAGGCCTGTGGCTGCTGGAGGCTCTGGCTGGAGTGTGGGTGAGGGCCAAGCATGCTGCCAAGGTCTCGGAGAGCCCAGGGAGCCGGGAGCCACAGCATGTTGCGCAGCTTCAGACAGCTCATAGGAGGAAAAGGGTTAGGTCAAAGCCCTCTGGAAATCTGACTGCCTATTCATTCCTTCCAGTTCTTTCTAGTAATGGGTCCCATTATCTTCCAAGTCAAAATCATTACTTACCCTTCATTGCACAAAGAATAAAAACCATGTACATTTCACATTTGCTACCCTGGGCAAGCAGGAGCAGGCAATCGCCGCAGAAATGGTATATGGCACCGAAGGGGCTTCTTTAAGTTCCATTGTCTAACCTTGGAGAAGGAAGAGAGGAAAGCTCGTATATGGAGAATCTCCTTACAGAACTCTGTTACAGCTTTCTCCCCTTAGAAAGGAAATCAGGTTCACACACTGAAAAATGAGTCATGGCTCCCACAAAACTTTGAACTTGTCAGAAAATTCTGACCAGAAGTGTCTCAGTTTCAGCTGTTTGTGAAACTCTATCTGACTCGAAGGGACCTCAGGGCAGGCAGTTCTGCCCTGGGGAACAGGGACATGGGCATGGGGAGGCCGGATCACAAGCTTGGCCACCAAGGCTGACATTTGTACTCTTTGGCTATGGGACCCCCAGCCCAAGTCCACAACCCAGCTCTGCCAGGGGAGGGACCAGCAGTTCTGGATGGTCCACGTGGAGAGGTGGGCCAGTGAGTGATGAAACAGTCAGCTTCCACTGTGGTATTTTAGGCCACAACACAAACTCACTGCACATGGAACTGGGCAGAGTTGTTCACAAGCAGCTCCCTGAAGCCCAGGCGAGGGGCTTGAGTACACGGCCCACCCCCACTCCAAGGAAAGGAATGAAAGCCTAAGCCGTCCAAGTCTCTGGCTGCCAGGAGTAGGACAACTGCTGGGCAAGCATATGGGTAACTGGGTGCCCCCTTCCTTCTCTTTTTTGGAACACCCACATATCGGCTTTTTTTTTTTTAAAGGAATGTGGCATATGGTGCTCAATGCAGTTGTAACATGGTTGGGCTGGGAAACACTGTAACAGGCTGCTAGAAATTACTCCAGCGGGCTCCAAAGGCCATGAGCAGCCCTCAGCTCCCTCTTTCAGATTCTTAGCATCCCACCCTGTTTACCATGAAGGGACCCCCTGCCTGAATAAGGACTCAGGGGTTCCTTTGCACAGCAGTGCGAGGGGCCTCCGGGGGAGCCTCCTGCTGAGACACATGAGTGTTTGGACAATAGTGTGCCAGGCTACATAAGCACACCACAGGAGTCTCCTCAGTGGGGCCTGGTTTACAACCCAGTTGGGCATCTTGTAGTGTCTTCTCAAAGTCTTGCCAACACTATTGCCTTTTTTCCTCTTTTCTTTCCTTCCAGTGATTCATATTTTATAGTTCTGGTAAAGAAATATGGAAGGGTAGGAAACAATGAGACAGTGAAGGAGTTTTGAACTTGAGGGGAGGCTACCTTGGGAGACACTTGGTCATGGAGGCTTGCTTCAAATGGCTGGCCACTGTTACCGAATTAAGGTACCAGAGGGAGCCTTGGCCACCTTGGCCATTGGATAGCCTCAAACACCTTCATTTATCTGTGGGCTGAAGATCCAATGCAACCCACACATGCTCGTGGAGGGACCCCCCAGGACCCCACACACCCATGCATGGCTGGACAGCTTGTGAGTGGTAGCTAAGCACAGTGCTTGGACAGGTCATATTGCAGAGGCTCCCTCTCTCCATGTCCTTGGCCACTTTCCTGCTGCAACCCTCAATAATAAATGCATGAGGCCTGATGTGAGCTCAGCCTCTCTCACCATTTGTTATTGAAGCTCACCCAACGAATGGACTACTGAGGTCAGTACTTCGGACTTTGAAACAGCTTTATCATAGGTCAGTACTGCATGGGGATGAGCCCAGGCCTCCATACTGAACCAAGAATGTAACTGGTTTTGTCAGACCTCAAAGCAAGAAGTCACAGGGTGCAAGAAGACAAAAGAATTTCCTAGGTATGGCACTAACCTTCAGAAAGATTTATCCAGACAAAATTTACATCTGCTACGTTTCATACCCTTCACACACCCTAACATGCAGCACCCAGCCCCAGAGGGTGAAAGTACTCCGTGCCTACAAAGGCAGCAGAACACGTAAGTCTGCCCAGCCCCCAACCTCTTCACATCCCAAACCACCCAGCCAGCCCCTGTCCTCCTGCTCTAAAACATCACCCCTACTTGCCCAGAGCTAGTTTTTTGTAAGTACATAAGACTCCTGCACTGGGGGGTGAGCTCTCCAGCCTGCTAAGGAATGGTAACCAGCATGTCTCATGGAAAGTGGCCCAAATCAAGAAGAACCCATAGAGGTGCTTCTGTGCAGGTGGACGGGATGAAGAAAAGAGCTGGAATATGGTAGTTCGACAAAAAGGCATTTTCCCCACAAAGCTAAGAAAACTAAATGGTTAGGATAACGTAAGAAAATCTTGACATTTTGATGCAGAAAGCACACATATACCTAATGAGTCCCATTAAGAAAGGCCTTCAGTATGATGGTTACATTCTGCATTTTGGGGTTCTAGCTCAGAATCGCATTATTCTTAGGAAAGCATCTTTTTGACTCGCCTGCCTTCTAGAGCAGCATATTTTTATCCATGTGATTGTTTCTTAATTACAGTGTCAAATAGTCAATTACAGAGAATTATTATAAATCTCTCACTGTGCACAAATTTAAGCATTGCACAATGAAATGACTTATAATCTCTAGGAATAAAAAGTCCCATGTTCCTTAAGTCAAACATGGGTTCGTTCATGAGCTGCTGCAGTAGGATGCACATGGACATTTCATACAGGTGTACCGACATTGTGGCAATTAAAAATTAACGTTGCTAAGGAATCATCTTTAACAACAACAATGGAGCCACTGTGGTGGTTTAAGACATACTTAAAGGAAATTATTTTAAATAACTAAGATTAATCCTTCACATCTGGACTTGAGAAATGGAAGTTTAAGGCAAAGAAGTGAGGGTTATTTGAGAACCCAAAATACTAAGGTGACATTGCTTTGTTAATTCAGGAAATATATATGAAGCCCCTATGGAGTGATCAAGAGTTCGGTTATGGCCCCTGCCGTGATGAACAGGCAGGAGAGGAGGCAGGCAGCACCAGGGAGCCTGCTGTGAGGGGAGGGGCCACGGAAAGGGGAGCCACCAAACTAGACCGACACTGAGACTGTCACAGCATTGGTGGCAGTCTTTTTCTTCAACTATGGAATTCTGTCCTTACTGTTCTGGTGTGTTTGCCACTCTTAGCCAGGGACAAAGACAGGAATGCAGATCCTGGGACACATGGCAAGATATGAAGTTGGAAGGTGGCGGAGCCCCAACAGGGGACAGCTTTGGCCCCTCATTGTGGGAAGAAGCAGAGGAGCGAAGACCACAATTTGTTTTAGGAAGACCTGCTAACGTTGTCTTCTCTATATGGACATGTGAATCTTTTTCCATGAACTCTATCTTCACCTCAGACTTTTCACATAAAATGGGGCAGTCTCAGCATGCACATCCTTCAGGGTGGTGTGTAAAGGCTCTTGGCCAGAATAAAAAGAGAAGTTACGTAAAACAGAAAGGATTTCATGTGCTTATTCAGCAAACATTAGTGCTTTTCTATGTGCAGGGCACTGAGAATACAAAGATAAGTGAAGCCACCTTGACCCTTAAGGTGCTAAGACAGAGGCTCCAGAGGTGGACAACCCAGCAGTTCAGTGCACTGTGGAATCCGACTGTGGGGAATCCGTTCCAACACCCACGGGCATTGTGAATGTGGGCAAGTTATTTCACCTCAGGTGTATCTCACTGTCCTCCTCGAACAAGAGGGCCATACCCGCAGAGCTCTGCTCCCGGACCTTCTGGGAAGATTGAATAGGAACTCACCTGTGAAGCACCCAGAATGCTGCCAGATGGATGATGACGTCCAGTGCTTGACAGGTTACTGTTACTTGTATGCTGGGCACTGAACTTCCCCGATTCTCAAATGGGGTTCCACCCCATCAAAGCTCTTCATCCCTCACAATGACATTTAACTAGTATTATTTGGCTCCTATTATTTGTCAAATATTGTGCTAGGATGAGGACATGGACCTTCCAAACCAGAAAAAGAGGCAGGTAAAACAAAGTCAATGATTAAATCTGAACAGAACTTTCAAGTAGACAAGGAGATTTCACATACATTTTGTGTTGCGAGACTCTGCCAAGTGCTATTGAAGTCGTAGTCTCATTATCATTCTCACTTCAGAGTGGAGGAAGTAGGCCAGGGTGGTTATAGGGCCTGCTCACGGACCCCAGACTTAATTAGTTCCTATATCATTCCTCTTCTCAACAAAACCATGTTTGTTTGTTCTACCAAACAAAAAATTAATTACCCTGGGGGCAAAATAATTAGATATTATTAAATAATCTTATATGTAATAATGTAATAATAAAATAATAACTAGGTATAATAAGATTGCAGAAGTAGTCCTAAGCTTCTTAGCTTCCCTTCTGTTCTCAAATCATACGGTGCTTTTTAAACACTAATAGGCATCTTCTAGGATGTGAACCTCTGTACTATCAGCAATAATCTCCGTACTATCAAAAGGACCCAAGACTGGACCCTCTCTCTATTGACCACAGGATTATTTCTACAGAAGTTTAAATTATAATAATGGACTAATCCCTAAATTTCAGCTTTGTCTCCCAAAGTGGGAGGCCTCCACATTTCAGTTACAGTGTGCTATAATCTGAACAGTTCTGTACAGCATGAGCACCAGTTCTTGGGTGCACCTCTGCACTGTCACCCGATACCAAGGTAGATACTCGTGCATAAGTAAGTCATGCCCTTTAAAGCAAAAGCTCTATGTGAGCATTTCAAGGCAGGCATGGCATGAATGTTCATCATTGTGTTTTAATGTTACGAACTTTGAAAGATTAGACTTTTATTTAAACAAATATGTAACCACAAGAACATATTTTGTTATGAAATTCATCTGGGGCCTTTCTGACACTTTTAAAGTCAGTAGAGGTGAAAGGCCAACTGTGTTGAAAATGGATCATGTCAAAACTTCTGAGGTTATTTCTCTTTGGGAGAAATTATGTTGCTAGAACAATATACTTCTCATCTTCTACCCCGTTATGTTTTATCCCAATCTAGCTACTTTCCAGCTGGTAACCTTGGGTACTCGGTTTAATTCCTCTGTGCTTGAATTTTCTCGTCTGTAACATGAGGATGAAGGCAGGAGTTACTATATAAAGAAAGCATTTAAGGAGTGCACAGCACTTTGTAGACATTATCTAAGTTCTTCCTGCTCGGCTGGTGAAAAAATTAAAACATCCAGGCCAAATGATATTAACATCATTAGAAAAACTGTCCCCTTTTCTGACTGTTTTTCGACCCAGAAAAAGAAATCTGCAATATAAACACACAGCCATCCTGTCCTGACACAGCTGAGATGGGACATGTCGTTACCATGTTCAGAGTTTGTGAAGAACATCTAGAAATCCTGGGACTTACATAAACACAACTTTTTTCCTCGGGCAAAAAATTCTTAAAAATTTTGCAGTTGTGTATAACTTTATCCATGGCCATTCACTTTGGGAAAACTTCCTCAGGAAATAGTTGGCAACACATACAAAATTAATTAGAAATAATAGAGGATATAGGCAAAAGAAAAATAGAAGTATTTTTCACAGCATACTTTTTAGAGCAAAAACAGAAACTGAAAATCTTTTTTCAACAATAGCCAACTGATGACATAAAATGATGCTATATGAATAAAAATTAATGAAACATTATGTATCTCTTCAAAAGTGATATTATGAAAGTATATTTATTAAATGGAAATATAGCTGAATATTAAGTGAAAGTCATACATCAATATATGATTCCTTTTTGTTAAAATTATCTGTGTTTATATACATCTATATCTCTCTGTACAGAGAAAAAAACTGGGGGCCAGGGCCACAATGTAAAAAGTTCTTGTGTCTGCATGATTGACTCATCTGAATTATTTAATTTTCTACTGTACTATTACTAACATTGAACATAAACTGTTTATTAAAAACTCTGTTTTTTCCCACCCACAGAGAAAACTCTGGGGGCTGAGATTTTAAGGAGTAGCCCCTCTGAAGTCACGGGCTGGGAGATTTCTGCTGCTTCACGAGTCCTGGTCACCAGATCTGACCTACAGCCGGTCTGCATGGCGCAGCGCAGCTTTGCGAACCGGCGAGTAAGCAGCACCATCAGCAAGCGTGATTCTGATGTGCTAATCATTCCCAGCCATAAATCAAACCGTTGCGGTGGGAACCAAAAGTTCGTGCTGGATTATCAGTCAATTTGCTGATTATTATTAAACACTAGGGCAGGCCTCTGTTGGCACTGATGCTAAGCACAGCTTACATATTCCTTCCCAGAGCTATTTGGATAATTCTCTCCCTTTTATCTAAAGACATTCTTAGGCATTTGGAAGATATGGCCAGGTTCAAATGTCTGGAAAGAAGCCAGTAAGTTTAAATGATGGAGAAAATGAAAAATAATGTCTTTGGATGTGAAGTTAGAAACATTAGCATGATTCAAAATTAACTGGAACCTTGGCAAGTTTCTGAAGCTTTATGGATTCGTAGTACTATGGTGGGAATCGAGTTTAAAATAAAGTAAAGCAAGCCTCTTTCAGTGTGTCTGCCTATGCGAACTCTGTTTTCCTTTTCAGTTTAAAAAACCTGTCATCCACAGCTCTGAATCCTTAACAGACAATGGTTTGATGGTTTTATCAGAAAGACATTTCCATTTGTATGTGTACACTTTAAACGTAATTTTATTATATCTCGGGACCAATTTTTTAAGCTCCACAATTGAAATCCATATGCAAATGGAAACTGTTAACAGAAATTTGCCTTTTAGCAAATTGAGCTGTACGCCACCTATAGAGCTGAGTCTGTAACTACCTGTGAAGATTTTTTCCTACTGAAAATAGTCACCGCCCCCCACCCTGATTCTTTTTGAAAGTTGTTTCTCATAAATGGTAACTAGTGTTCTGTATCTGGGCTTCATGCTCCCATTTTCATATGCAGAGATCCTTTTCCTTGTTTTGTTTTACAACTAAAAAATAGTTTTTCATTATGTAATCCCATTAAGGGCAGGGACAACGATTATGGGACCTTTTTACATTTAATAAGTGTTAGTCTCCTAGAAACATTCACCACTCACTGACTTTAACAGAAGACAACATTGTGTCCTTCAAGGATAAGGAGGAAGCTATTTGAAGAGAAAGAATCCTTTGAAAATATGAACATCTGAATGGTTTCTAAATAAAGAAGAAAATCTGTGTCACGTGTTTAAGGTTGCTGCTTGGGTTAACAATTTATGCTTTATGGACACAATAAAGAAAACATTACTGGACTGGCTTGCAGGTCTGGCGATACTGAAAGTCATTTTTGCACACGTGGGCTCTCCCTATGTAGGGCACCTTTTCTAAGTAGTATCAGAGTATCAGGGAGAACAGCCACATGGAGAAGATAAGCTTCATTACATATGGCTTTTATCAAGTGTATGTGATAAGCTTTGAAACTGGAAGTGATCTGAAGGACATGAATTCACCTTAAGGAAACTTCCTTGGGTTTCTCTTTTACTTTATTTCCAAAGTCAGATTACAAGCTAATTTAAATCTCAAGTATTCGATTACATTCCTCTTGAATGACTGCTCATATCTTTGCCAAGTCAATGCTCCCATTCGGGGGGAAGCTATTTTAATTCCACTGCAGGCAGGTCCTCGAATGAAGAGGAGGGTCTAAATTCCTCTTACATGGAACAGCACATGATGAACACTTTTTATTGTAAAGTTTGAGTCAAGCCTACACGAGTGGTTTGCATACTGAATTATACAGATGGCTTTTAAAGTATTTCAGAAATGTTCTCTAATGGGAAGAAATGGCATAATGAACCTAGCAGGTTAGTATCAAAGCACTATCAGAGTCCAGAGGGCAGCAAGAGAAGCTGCCCACCTGATTTCTTGATTGTATTTGCACATTTTACAGACTAAAGAAGCTTTCACAGTTTTAATTATCTTCCCACCAAAGGTAATTTTCACATTTGTTTTTATTTTTGTTTAAGAACAAAAACAATTTGAATATATGATATGAGTCAGTGTCCTACTTTAGAAAGATGGAACCCAGTGTTCCCCTATCCTGCAAGTGGGGTGGGTGGTCTTAGTTAATTTTATTTTGTCTAGATTGATACAGCTCATTCACACAAATGAGTGGATCCTGGCTTCTGTGGGTGAAGGAAGCAGAGAGTCTCACCAGCCTTGCTCTCCACTGGTAGTGACGTGTGGCCCAGATGATAAGAGTTGATACTATGGATCCCTGAGATGCTCCAGGTGAGAGAGCCAGGGCCTTGCAGAAA
This sequence comes from Anoura caudifer, assembly GCA_004027475.1. Taxonomy (NCBI): domain Eukaryota; kingdom Metazoa; phylum Chordata; class Mammalia; order Chiroptera; family Phyllostomidae; genus Anoura; species Anoura caudifer. Next base: position 42,296 of record PVKU01004021.1, read on the forward strand.
TGGGCATGGGCCTCCTGCCTCAAAGCCTCAGCTTGGGACAAGCCAAGAGAGAAGGACAGAGAAGGAAAAGTTTTCTTAATTTGTAATTACTAATTTTCTAAATATTTCCTTATTTTTAGCAGTGGGAAGAAATTTTCTGGTTTTTTTTTTTCTTCTTCTCTTTTTACAAAATAACTTAATTTCTGTCCTCCTGAAATGTGTGCTGTGAATAGTTTGGGAGAATGTATTTGCAGTAAAAAAAAAAAAAAAATCCACTGGCAACCAAGAAAAAGCGATACTAAAGCACTGTTATTTTAAACACTGTTGTGTAAAATGAACTGGAAGTTCAGTTAACTTATCATCCTTTTGATTTACTAGTTTTGTTCTACAGTTTGTGTTCACCCCTGCCTTCATACATATTTCTTTTCATTATCCCTGGAATTAAATTGCTGTGAAATGAAATGTATTACACCAAATTTTAAATATCTGAATAAACTAAAGTTGTCCAACTGCAAAACACATTCCACTTGCGAAATTCCACACCAGGGTCAAGTATTACCGACGTTTCACGTTTTGTGGACAACTCAACAGCGTTGAGGGACCGAGATGGAGGTTCACCTGTGCACCCAATGAGAAGAAAGTGTCGTGCATCCAGACAAGGATGGGAAGTGCTTTTGTAAAGTCTGTGGAATTCCAAGAGAGTGATGTCAATAAGAAAAAACAAATTGGTGAAGCTGAAGAGAGTGCAGAAATACTTCCACAAATATATAACTAATTTTTTGACAAAGGAACTCAGACAATTCAACAAAGAATGAAAAGTATTTTTTAACAAATAATGATGAAACAATTGCATATCCATTTGAAAAGACAGTACACCTTGACTGTTATTTCACACACCCAAAATATCAATCTGAGGTAGTTCATAGACCTAAATGCTAAAAACACAAACTATAAAGCTTCTAGAAAAAAACAGAGGAGAATATATATATTTTGTAATCTTGTAGCAGGTAGAAATTTCCTAGAGTCACAAAACATACAGACTGAAAAACAATGGCATATTGGTCTCTAAAAATATTTAAAACTTCTGCTTAGCAAATGACACTGTTAAGAAAAGGAAAAGGGAAAACACTAAATGGGAGAAACCATACCCAATGCATACATCTGGAAAAAGGACATTTAGCCCACACACAAAAAAATAAAGAACTACAAATCAATTAAAAAATACAAGCAATCCATCATTAAAAAAGGGCAAAAACTTGAACAGACACTTCAGAAAAGAAGATACACAAAAGACCTATTAAAACATGAAAAGGTATTTAATGTCATTAGTACTAACTAAATGACAGTACTAACTGAGGAAAATACTAACTAAAACCACAAAGAAGAAACATACCAAGGCACATCATATTACATTAACCAAGATTAAAGATAAGGGGAGAATCTTAAAAGCAGCAAGAGGAAAAGAGAGAGTTACCTACAAAGGAGTGCCCATTAGACTATCAGCTGACTTCTCAAAAGAAACCTTACAGGCAAGAAGGGGCTGGAAAGAAATATTCAAAGTCATGAAAGATCAGGACCTATATCTAAGATTGCTCTATCCAGCAAAGCTTTCATTTAGAATGGAAGGGCAGATAAAGTGCTTTCCAGATAAGGTCAAGTTCAAGGAGTTCGTCATCACCAAGCCCTTATTATATGAAATGTTAAAGCGACTTATCTAAGAAAAAGATCGAAACTATGAACAGTAAAATGATAACAAATGCACAACTATCAACAACTGAACCTCAAAACAAAAACAAACTAAGCAAACAAGTAGAACAGGAACAGAATCACAGAAATGGAGATCACATGGAGGTTTATTAGCTGGGAGAGAAAGAAGGGAGAATGGGGAAAAGGTACAGGGAATAAGAAGCATAATTGGTAGGTACAAAATAGACAGGGAGTAGTTAAGAATAGCATAGGAAATGGAGAAGCCAAAAAACTTATATGTAAAACCCGTGGACATGAACTAAGTGGGGGGAGCTGGGAGGCAAGGAACCCTGGCGGGAAGGGGTTGCAGGGCTGAGTGGAATAAAGAGGAGAAAAAAAATGGGACAACTCTAATAGCATAATTAATAAAATACACTTAAAAATAAAAAAGACACTATTTCATAGCCACTCAAATCACTAAACATAAAGACAGCACCAAATGTTGGCAAGGATGTGGAACAACTGGCATTTTCGTACACCACTCAGTGGGAAAGTCTGAAGTCGATGAAACATTTACCTATGACCCAGCAATTCTATCCAAGATGAAGGAAAACTACCTCCACAGAAAGACTTGTTTGACAGTGTTTATAGCAACTTTTATTGGGAACGCCCAGCTGGAAACAATCCAAATGTCCATTAACAAAAGAACAGACAAACAAATTGACGTATGAGCACACAGTGGGATACTACTCTGCAATACAGAAGGAGCTCCTGGGATGACAAGGATGAATCTCAAAGACATGATACTACATGAAGGGACCAGTGCAAACAGTATTTGCTACTGCAGAGTCCACTGATGTGAAGTTAAAAACAGGCAAAACTAGTTTATGGAGATAAAAATCAGAGCAGTAATTTCTTCTGGGGTGGAAAAGGGGGAAATGAGTACAAAGTGGCAGACGAGAATTTGCTGGAGTGATGGCAATGTTCTGTGTATTTTACAGTGGTTATGTGAGTGTATATATTTGATAGAACTTAACAAACTATGCTTAAGAATTTCAAATTTTACCTCAAAAACCCTTATTATATAAAAAATAAAATAAAAAGTCTTACCACAAAGGTTTAACAAAATTTTATTACTAATTTCATAACCTAGTAAAATTATTTTTATTTTAAATTCTTCTGAATCTGTCAAGCTCTTATTATATGTAGTATCCTATGTATATATAAAGAAAAAAATGACTCAATTCTACATGAATTTAAAACACAGTTTACTTATGTGAGCATTGGATTGTGCTTTTATACTTAGATTACTTTATTAGGAGCTGAGAATATTTTTCTATTTGTGAATCCTTGGAAAGTTTATTTTATGTAGTTAATCCCTGGTAACACCCATTTAAGGAACACCTTTTCTTCAGTTATTTTTGCCTCTTTGGCATTTACCTAATCAATTTTTCTTTTATTTGTCTCATGTTTGAAATAAAGCAGTGTTTTGGAAGAAATGAACACATTTTATACAAATATACTATACCACTGGCCTTGTTTTCTGGGTGACTTCTAAACACTCTTAAAACAAACACACAGATACCATATGATTTCACTTACATGTGGAATCTAAAGAACAAAATATATGAACAAATAAAACAAACAGACTCATGGATACAGAGAACAAAAGGATGGTGGCCAGGAGAGGGGGCTGGGGGCCTTGGTGGAAAAGGCGAAGGGATGAAGTACAAATTGGTAGTTACACAGCAGTCACGAAGATGCAACTACAGCAAAGGGAATATAGTCAATAATATTGTAAGGACTGTGTGTGGTGCCAGGTGGGTACTGGACATATTGGGAGATCATTTAGTAAATTATATAAATCTCTAACCACTATGCTGTACACCTGAAACAAATACAATGTTGAAAGTTAACTGCAATTAAAAACATTTTTTTGAAAAGAAAATTAAAAACCAAACACAAAGCTAATAAGCATCTTGTGTTAAACAAGGGGTTGGGATAGTCTGGGGTTTAAATATGTGTTTTATTCCTTATAGATGAATTTAGGTTAAATTACTTAATTTCATTACAACACAGTTTCTTAAATAAGTAGTTGTATCAACACCTATTTCATATCTTCAAACAGGGAAAGAGGTAGGAGCTGACCCCCTGCCGCTAATAAGGGGGGTGTATTGGCTATACAAAGCCACATCCAGGTAATTCTAAAACATATCAGTGATTGAATACCTGTCCCCCTGGGGCAAACTATTCCCACTGACCCCATGTAAGACAAATCAAAGCAATGGGGTCTGCTGGCCACCTCTGAGGGAGTAAAGGGATGAAGAAGTAACGCAAGAATGAGGTCAGTCTTTCACTCGGTTATGGCCTGGAACAGCTAATCTTTATGGAATACTTTCTGTGTGCCTGGTCCCATACTAAAACACATTCATCATTTAATCCTCGCAGCATTCCATAAAGCAGATACTATTATCACCCCTTTACAGTGGAGGAAATGGAATGAGAGGTCATAACCTTCTCGAGGCACCAGCCAGTGAGTGCTGGGGTCAGGGGCACACAGGCCATCAGCCCCCAGCACATCCCTTTTAACCATGAAGCTGCACTGTTGTTTGTGAGCTCTGAGCCTTCCCAGGACATTTCAAGGGTGATTGAGAAGGGGGTGGGAAGGTCAGAAATGGGGTACTCTCCATTTAAAACTGCTTTTTTTTTTTTTTTTGGCTGAATTTGGATCCTCAAGCTTGATTCAGAGCAGTACAAAAAATAAGAACAATTAAAAGGGAAGAGCCTCCAGCTTTACTGCTTAACAAAATAAACGACAGTCTAATTTCCCAATCTACAGGAAATACAGAAGAGCAGGCTTGCTGAAACTGTGTGTTTAACTACCTAAGTGTGTGTGTGTGTGTGTGTGTGTGTGTGTGTGTGTGTGTGTGTGTCTAGTTCCTCTCAGGCACTCCACAATCAAGCCCAGCATTTCCTCAGCCAGGCCAGCATCCTGTGCTCTGGGGCCTTCACCCTGCTGTGGGTGTGAGGTGCCCAGGGCTCTCACCAAGGAGAGCAGCACCAACCGCAGGGGCCAGCAGAGGGGAGCAGAGCCCTCCAGGCAACCCAGGACAGGCTGAGTGTGTTTTCATGGCAGTGAACTCAGTACTCAGCCATCGTGTGCATGTGGCTATAAATCAAGCGGTAATTAGATCTTGCAGCACTTAACACAACCCTTTTGTTGCCCTCATTTACCAGCTCTGGACAGCAAAGAAAGGCAGCTCACTCCCACTGAGAACACAGGCTTCTTCACCTGGAGCCCTATGTTCCCCCATAGCCCCCAAAGCACAAGACAGTCAAGGAGAGAACAGTCTCTCGGGGTCCAGGTGGCATGACGATAACCAGCATTTACCCTGCGAACAGGACAGAGGGAGAGCGCTGGGACAGAGCGGGGATTCGTCCTTGTCTCATTGGGTGACACATTGATAAGGAAAGCCTATGGAAAACAAAACAGCAGTTCAAATAAACGACACATCAGTGTGCACGTGTAACCTATCAGAAAAGCATCAAAGTCTTCATAGACGCACATGCCACAGGGATCTATGCAAACTCAGCTCTCAATGGAGGTTAGTTAAAGCAAATTCAGTCTTCACTTTAGCCTATAAACATGTCATCTTGGATGATTTATAAGGGAGACCTTGGGAGACATGTGAATTATGCCTTCATGAAGATTTTAGTTTTAAATGTTATCAAGCCCTATGAAAATGCAACCTAATACTTAGGTTCACATAGAAATGTCAGTGTTCTTTTTTAGTGTGACTCAATGCTTTTTATTTTACATTTCCACATATTATGCTTCTTTAATTAAATAGATTTTGATAATCAGCAGAAATTGAAATGGTACTACAACATTTAAATTTTATTTATTAAAATAACCATTGGTTATTTTCTTGTTGGACATGTTCTGACAACTTATAAAAAGCTAGTGATTTAAAATATTCCAAAAATTATTTTATGACTGATTTTTTTTTAGTTTAAAAAGTGATATATATTTTAGGCCAGAGTTTGGCAAATTTTGTTGTGAAGTACCAGAGTAAGTATTTTAAGCTTTGCAAGCCACAGAGTCTCTGTCATAGCTTCTCAAGTTGGCCACCGTGGGGTGAAACCATCCAGCCAGCAAATACACACACGAATGAGCATGACTGTGTTCCAACAGAACTTCATTCACAAAAACCAGCAGTGGGCTGGACCGGGCCTGTGGACCATGGTTTCCCATCTTCTGATGTAGACTAGAGGAAAACAGAATCTTTGATAACAGATTGGAAACTGAATTTTATATATGTATATATATTAATATATAATATTTTTAATATATACTGGATAATGATATTTCAGAGCAAAAAAAAAAACTACAAAAAGCAACCCCTTTATCCAATTGTATAATGTTAGATATGGCAAATGTTTTCTGAGTCCCTTGAAGTTGCTAATTTGAAGGTGTTTATCCTTTGTTGCACATAGCACATTACCAGGTGTTAATGCTGTTCACAGCTGGAAACAGAGCATGTCCTACCTGTGATTCCAGATGGCTAAAAAGTGTTCTACTTACAAGGGAAAGCTTCATTTGACCAGAACTGGATCTCAACGGGCCTAAGGCACCTCAAAAAGAAAAAAGTCACTTCCGTCACTTCAGAACACAATCTCTTCACTCAACTTCAAAAGGGCACTGAAAATGGCATGCTTTGAAAAACACACAGAACACCGAGGGAGCAGAGAATAGCCCGATGTATCCTTCTCAGATGACACAAAAGAATTTGTGTCCACAAGTTTAAGGAAAATGAATTAAAATGTAATCTTTAGATCAGGAATGGTAACTTGTTAAATGCCAAAAAGAAACATAACCCCAAATGAAAAGAAAAAAAAGACAAAGAAGGCCCTGTAGTGGAATAAGAGAAGAATGAACACATTCAAGTGCAGCCGGCTACCGCAGGATGCTCAGCAGCACATGCCCGCCTTGGGCCTGCACAGGTGCTCACGGCAGGTAAGTTGGACAGTTCTGAGGGCCTTCTAACACTGCACGTCAGGGTTCCCACAGAAAAATGTGCTTGCTCTTTGACCCCCCTGCCCCTGGTCCTGGTGACCAGTGGTACATTTGCCTTGGGCCCGCATCCTCACTATGGAAGGCAAACCACTCAAAACCCACACCCCGAAAGGTTGCCATTTCGCCACTCACATCCTTTCTGGAACAACTGTCTCAGTTCCCCCCAAATTTATATCAACCATCCATGTAATCTTTTTGAAAAAAAGGTACTACTTTGAGACTGCAGCAATTCAGTATCAGATTAAAGAGACTATCTCATCCTACGGTACAGAAAAGTGGAGAGCAAAAAACCAAAACCGAGAAGGACTGAGAAACTGCTATGAAATAATTGTGAATTTTTAAGATACGTGAATAAATATGTAACTGGTCTGGGAAGGAAGTTTACAAACTAAAGTGAGTATTTATATAAAAACAGATGCATCCACAGTAGCACAGTCTTCTGCTTTTGAGGGACATGATGCTCTTCACTCTCACAAGCCTCTAGTTTCAAACGTACTGGTCCCAGGGCTCTAGGTACATGCTGATTTCATAAGGGCCCGTGTGTGGCTTTCACCAGCTCTCACCTGCTCTGCTCCTGCAGTCTCCATCTTCTCCTATCCACCAAATCCTTGTGTACCTGTGTGACTGTGTCTAACGGAAGAACTACAGCAAACTACACCCAGCTACCAGAGGGTCTTCAATAAATTCCGCTTTGAAAAACCACATTGATGGATTACCAAGTCTGTAGTAATGAAGGTGAGGACTAGGGTGAGGTACTGAAATACTTTTCTTGCTCTTGTTCAGCTGGGGATGGAAAGAGACTTTAGACACCTGCACCTCTTTTCCTTCAAGAAGTGGGGATATGGCCCTCCAGTGTAGGCAGCTCCTGGCTGGTGCCGGAATCTTCTGATCAGGAGGTGGCAACAGAGGGTTCGTATCCAGACTCACTCCCTCACCTGCCAGGGTCTAATATATAATTCAGTATATTGAAAAAAATTTTAAGTGCCCTGAAGTTTTGAAGAGTGTAAAAAAATTAAGTCAGGCCAAACAGTGAACAAAAGCTTACAATAACATATAAAAATAACCCTGGATGGTGACTAAGTTGACCAGAGAGTTGTCCATTACACCAAAAGGTTGCGGATTCAATCCCTGGTTGAGGCCCAAATGGGAGGCAAGTGATCGAAGTTTCTCTCCCTCTCTCCTTCCCTCTCTCTCTCCCTTGCCTTCCTGTCTTTAAAATCAATAATAAAAAACATCCTTGGCTGAGGATTAAAAAAAACATAAAAACAATATATTTATTTTTAAAAACATACTTTATACTTTATTGATTACACTATTACAGTTGTCCCATTATTTTTCTCCCCTTTATGCCCCTCTGCCCTGCACCCCCTTTCCACCAGCATCCCCCCACCCCAGTTCATATCCATGGGTTGTATATGTAAGTTCTCTGGCTTCTCCATTTCCTATACTATACTTAACCTTCCCTTGTCTACTTTGTACCTACCATTTATGCTTCTAATTCCCTGTACCTTTTCCCCCCATTCTTCACCCCTCTGCTAACCCTCCATTGTGATCTCCATTTCTGTGAGTCTGTTCCTGTTCTATTTGTTTGCTTAGTTTTCTTTCTGTTTTTAGGTTCAGTTGTTGATAGTTCTTAGTTTGTTGTCATCTTACTGTTCATAGTTTTGATCTTCTTTTTCTTAGATAAGTCCCTTTAACACTGCATATAATAAGGGCTTGATGATGATGAACTCCTTGAACTTGACCCTATTTGGGAAGCACTTTATCTGCCCTTCCATTCTAAATGATGGCTTTGCTGGATAGAGTAATCTTGGATGCAGGTCCTTGCCTTTCAAGACTTTAGATACTCTTTCCAGCCCCTTTCCAGCTAGTAAGGTTTCTTTTGAGAAATCAACTGATAGTCTTATAGGAACTCCTTTGCAGGTAACTGTCTCCTTTTCTCTTGCTGCTTTTCAGATTTTCTCCTTATCTTTAATCTTGAGTATCTTAATAATGATGTGCCTTGGTGTATGTTTCCTTGGGTCCAACTTCTTTGGAACTCTCTGAGCTTCCTGGACTTCCTGGAAGTCTATTTCTTTTGCCAGAGTGGGGAAGTTTTCCTTCATTATATTTTCAAATAAGTTTTCAATTTTTTCTCTTACTCTTCTCCTTCTGGCAGCCCTATGATTCAGATGTTGGAATATTTAAAATTGTCCCAGAGGTTCCTAAGCTTCTCCTCCTCATTTTTTTGAATTCTTGTTTCTTCTTCTGTTCTGGTTGAACATTTATTTCTTACTTCTCCTACAAATCATTGGTTTGAGTCCTACTTTCCTTCCCTTCACTGTTGGTTCCCTGTATATTTTCCTTTATTTCATTTTGCATAGCCTTCATTTTTTCCTCTATTTTGTGACCATACTCAACCATTTCTGTGAGCATCTTGATCACCAGTGTTTTGAACTGCACATCTGATAGGTTGGCTATCTCTTCATAGCTTAGTTCTTTTTCTGGAGTTTTAATTTGTTCTTTCATTTGGCCCTTATTTCTTTGTTTCAGCATGTGTGCTATGTAGTAAGGGGCAGAGCCTTAGATATTCTCGAAAGCAGGGCAATCCATATTGCTGTGTCATGCAGCTGTATGTGAGGGAGCGGTCTGAGAGGGAACAGTGCTGCTTGCTTGGCTCTCTGGCTGGCTTTCAGTCACTTCCCCTTCTACCCACAAGCAAATTGGGCCCATCTAGTGCTGATTCCCTGGTGGGTGATTTTATGTACATTCTAGGACCCTGTGGGTCTCTCCAGTGAACTCTCCTGTGAAGCTGGGAGTTGCTCCTGCTGCCACAAACCCCATTGAGGGCTTTGTGGCTTTATTTCCCTGTGCTGGAACGTTGGGTTGCGTGGTCTGTGTCACTCCCCAGTTGTACCTCGTGATTTATCCACACGTGAATGTGGGACCACCTGGTCCTCCAGCCACTGCCTTGCTGTGTGTCCTCTCTGCTCCAGCTGCCCGTCTCCGCCTCTCCTACCGGTCTGGATGAATGTTTCGTCTTTAAATCCTTGGTTGTTGGACTTCCATACAGTTTGATTTCTGGCAGTTCTGGTTGGTTTTTGTTTTTAAATTGATTGTTGTCCTTCTTTTGGTTGTGTGAGTGGGCAAAGTGTATCTATCTGTGCCTCCATCTTGGCCAGAAATAAAAAATCATTTAAATAAAATAACTGAAAATATTTTCTTGGAGCACCAAAACTTGAGTCATAAACCTTTTTCTTGCCTATTTGTAGTGACTCTTTTAGGAACCTTATGGTTCTAGGTCCCATAATACGCTAATGACTCCCACATGGATGTCTGCAGTCCACCTTCTTCCCTGACATACAGACTTGCATGGCACCAGCATTCAAACTTAAGGGGTCCAAAACCAAGCTGCTGAACCCCCTTCCAAACCTGCCCCTGCCACACCATTCTCTGCTGATGGCAGTGTCTTCCTTCCAGGTGCTTTGGCCAGAAACCCTGGAGTCATTCTTTATATTTCCCTTGCTATCACACCATACATCCTATCTGTCACTAAATCCTATACACTCAACTTTCACAGTATTTCTAGAACCCAAACATTCCTTACCACCTGTGCAGCTGGACCCTGGCCCATGCCACTACCACCTGTGCTCTGAATTACTGCACCTGTCTTACTTGTCTTGTCCAGTCTTAGCTCAGCAGACACAGAGACCCAGTGGAAATAAAGGTCAGACCATGTCACTACTCAGTCCAAAACCTTCTAATCACTTCCCGTTGCCTTCAGGGCAAAAGCCAAAACCTGAACAACAACCCAATCTTCCTGCCCACTCTGGTTCCAAACAAGCTCTCTGTTCTCACTTACCTACCCCTGTCATGTACTGCTAGGTCCCCTGTGCCTCAGGGGCTGTTCCCACAGAAAGCTGCTTGGTTCACACTCTCCCTTGTGCTTCTTACTCAAATATTCCCTTCTAATGCCACCTTCCCTGGTGCCCTACCTGTATCAGTTTTCTGTAGCTGTGAAACAAATCGCCACAAACTCCACAGCTTTAAGTCAAACCTATTTACTACGTCACATCTCCTGTGAAGGACGAGGCATGGCTTAGCTGGGTCCTTGGCTGGCTCAAGGTCTCTCAAGGCTGCAATCAAGGTATCACCTGCATAGCCTTCCGTTAAGAAGCTCAGGGCTCTCCTTTGAGTTCCCCAAGCTATTGGCAGAATTCAGTTCCTTCAGGCTGGAGGACTAAGTTCCCAGTTTTCCTGCTAGCTGCGAGGGGCCACTCTCATTTCCCAGAGGCAGCTCGCAGTCCCTCTGTGGCCCTCTCATGGCTCACTTCTTCATCACCAGCAGGAGGATCTGCTGATATGGAGTCTCCTCTAATGTCACCTAATCATCGTAGCAGTGACATCATCACTTTCATATACTCTGAGAGTCCCCCTACCCAGTGCAGGGACATTGGAGAACTCTGCCTGCCGTGGCTTTAAAATGCCATCATTTCACTCCTGCCACACATCTGTGGAGAGCAGGACCAATAAAATGGCATTAGATCAGTCAACATAGTATAAAATATATAAAATTAAATGGAGTCACTTATGTCAAGCAAGATAGCTGCCAGTCAGCCATGACACTTTGCTTCAAGAAGGAAATTATCTAAGTCAGAGCAGACACATCTGGCAAGGAGAAACATATAAGATATCTCTACACATGATCAGAACAGCCATGACTGCACAGTAGGACCACCCATATAGATAGGCTCCTGAGGAAATTCCCCACTTGGCATCAAGGATGCCAAGACACTTATCAAAAGACCCAGAAGGGTGGAGTACACCACTTTCAAGGTATAAGTGAGGCAGGCTCCAGACCACTGCTGAGACAGCCGAGCTCCACACACGAGTGCTGCTCCATTCCACACTGATCTCTCTTGGCATCAGCCGCCGGAGGCTCTGCCCTGCTGGACTAAGGACTTTGTCTGCCCTGCTGCCCACATGGCTCCAGAAATCCTTCCTTGCAAGACACTGACAGTTCCCTTGCCCACCGTGCTGTCTCCTGGACCTGCAGACTGAGGCTCTGGGACTTGGGTTTGTTGCCCCCCATTGATTGCTGTGTATGTATTATATTTCTCTTAGATTGCTACAATGTGAGTAGGATATTAATGTAGGTTGATGTTCTATGAGTGAACTTGCATTCAACAAAAGCTGAGTGAACAGCATAGTTACTGCTGTGACTCTTGTCTATTCCTTGGTGTCGGGCAGCTAGCCAAGCAGTTGCCCAGCTGAGATAGGAAAGACTGTATCGCAAACATATGCTTATGACAACATCTATCCCCATCCCTGCTTTATTTTCCTCTGTAGTAGCTTTTATCACTTGAAATACCAAATGTTTTTATCATTTATACTTCTGCTTCATCTCACTGAAATATTTTAGAGCGAGGGGAAGGGAGAAAGAGAGAGAGAGAGAGAGAGAGAGAAACATCGATGAGAGAGAATCATCAATTGGCTGCCTTCCACACGGGTCCCGACTAGGGGATCCACCCTGCAACCTTTTGGTGCATGGGATGACACTCCAACCAACGGAGCCCCTTGGCCATGGCTTGTCAGGTTTTATTTACTGCTCTATCCCTGCCTTTAGAAAAGCAGTACCTGGCTCAGAGCAGGTTACCAATAAATATCTATTGGATGAATATATGATTTACTACATAGGTTTGCTTGCACACATCAGCTTCTCAACATCCCCTATCTACAGCGCTAAGTACAGATTTCTGTGGCCCCTTTCCCTGTTGCTGCATTGCATCAGAACTGTTTGGTCACAAAAGATGAAGCTGAAAGTTCTCCTTCCCATGGTAACAGAGCTATATAGTTTTAGTCTATTTATAGTGGTGAAAACTCCACACAGAGTATTTATAAAACCAGCATTTGATACTTGTGCAAAAACAGATATGGTCACTGTCCAGTTCACAGGCTCATAGGTGATTTCTACATTTGTTAGTTCGTTTGATCTCAAAAATTCTTCAAACAGTGAAGGAAATAGAAACTAAAAGTCAAACTCAATTCATTTACTGATGGGCACATAGGTTGCTTCCAACACTTGGCTATTGTAAATTGTGCTGCTATGAGCATTGGGGTGCATAGGTTCTTTTGGATTGGTGTTTCAGGGTTCTCAGGATATAATCCTAGCAGTGGAATTTCCGGGTCAAAAGGCAGATCATTTTTAGTTTTCTGAGGAAATTCCATACTGTTTTCCACAGTGGCTGCACCAGTCTGCAATCACACCAACAGTGCAATAAGGTTCCCTTTTCTCCACAACCTCTCCAATACTTGTTTGTTGCTTTGTTTATGATGGCCATTCTCACTGGTGTGAGGTGGTATCTCATTGTGGTTTTAATTTGCATCTCTCTGATGGCTAGAGATACTGAGCCTCTTTTCATATGTCTCTGGACCCTCTGTACGTCCTCCTTGGAGAAATAAGCCAGGCAGTGAGGGACAAATACCATATGATCTCACCTTTAACTGGAACATAATCAACAAAAGAAAAAAGCAAACAAAATATAACCAGAGACAATGAAATTAAGAACAATCTAACAATAGTCAGACGGGAGGGGGTAGGGGACTGTGAGGAAAAGGGTTTTCAGGAGCTACTGTAAAGGACACATGGACAAAACCAAGCGGGGGAGGAAGCAAGGGTGGGAGGTAGGTTTTGCTGGGCTTCCAGGGAGTGGTGGGGAGAAAATGCAGACAAGTGTAATTGAACAATAAAAAAAAGAAAAAAAAAAAAGTCAAACTCCCTTTGAATACTGACTGCAAAGAAACAACAAATATGTGACTACGCTGATGAGTTAAGCAAAGAAGTATGGCATTCTGAAACAATGAATATCCTATCAGTACAGTAATAAATGTTACACATCTATTACCTATCTCATTTAAAGGAATATTGCTTTTTACAAGATACAGGAGAACAGGCAAGGTCAAATACTATAAATGTGAAATACAACTCCATGGAAAATACACATTGGATATGCATTTTACCCATGTACCTCTGGTGAGTAACTTCCTTTTCCAGTTGACACAATATACAGTACATGCACTTAAAACAACATTCATAAACGCAACTGCAAACGCAGTGCTATAAACAAATGGAGGGTCTGCCTGACTCACAGCCTAAAGCCACTCGGACACAGGCCCCCCTAACAGTAACCAAATGCTGCTCAGGGGATCACAAGTCAGGAAAGGCAGCCTGCCTTTCTCTTTTATCCAGTTTAAACTCCCTCTCTCTTATTTATTTTGCTAGCACCATCACAATTCATATATCATTGGAGAAACACAATCAATTTCAAAGTCTCCCTTGCCACTGATAAAGGCGCATTCACCTCTGAATTCCTGGCTGGTCTCTGCTTCTGGCTTCCGCTCTAACCATATATATATAGTTTCCAGGTTAATCTGCCAAAAACAGTGATTCTGGCAAGTCACTCCTCTGGTCGTGAACTCAGGGCGGCTCTCCATGGCCTAGTTTGTCAAGTTCACAGTTCTCCTTATGGCCTTGCCTGTTAAGTTCCTAAACTGAATTAAGCCCTTTACATGGATCAGTTTGGTTTTTATGTTAATTGCAAGAGTGCACACTTGACTCCAGTCCTCACCTGGCCAGGCCCCAGGGTGATTGGCAGAAAAGAATACAGATCAATGAATGAAAACCACAAATATCAAGCCTGAGCCCTACTGACCATAAAAACATCTCTTTATAGGAAGAACAGATTGCTTCTCTTTCCCTTAGAAATATAGCATGGTTAAGAAAGTCCATAAAACATGGTCTTCAGCTTCTCCAAGTAAAAGCACTATAAGTATGGAAGTAAATGTGCCATTTCCCAAGCCCCTTAACTAAACTTTCTGTGGAAGCGGAATTCTAAAAGGGCACCAGGAATTCCCAGCCCCTTGGTGTGCACATCCTGCTTAATCCCAGCACAGTAAATATAATTGACTTTACTCCAGTGATTTTAAGGCACATTAACCTTAAAATAAGGAGATTATCTTGATGAGCCTAGCTTAATCTCCCAAAGCCTTTAAAAGCAGACAGTTTTCTCTGGCTGGTCACAGAAGAAAAACCAAGGAGTTAAGAAGTGAGGGGAATCTGATGAGGGACCCTGCAGTGATATTGTGAGAAAGCCAACGAAGGGGCAGGGGGCGTGGGGGAAGGCCCAGGGCAAGGAGCTGATGACTTCTAGAAACATCTAGAAACTGATGGCAGCCCTGGGCCCACTGCCAGGAAACAGGGACTTCAGTCCTGCCCATAAACCTCAGTGAGCTTAGAAACAGATTTTTCCCCAAAGCTCCACTGAGATCTGCAGTCTGGCCAACACCCTGAGTGTGAGACCCTGAGCAGAGAGCCCAGCTGAACCATGACAGACTTGTAACCTCCAAAACTACGAGCTAACAAGTGGCTGTGGAATTTTTGTAGGAATTTGTTACACATCAACAGAAAACTAATTTGCTTTCATCTAAGCCTCGCCTCAGTCTATTCACAGGAAATTAACATTATCCTAAAAGGACCTCACGGCATCATCAACTGTCCTCAGGGGCATGAAAGTGCAACCAAAGAGTAAAAAAGAATGGCCTCTGAGGAAACCGCTGCCCTTCCTACAAAATCAGGAAATCTGGGAACAGGCAGAACATGAAAATCTTTAATGACTGGGACTCTTCTAAAGATCATCATGTGTAAGCAAGATTTCTCAGAAATGTGAAAAATAGGAATCAGCCTTTCCGTGATATTGATGTTAACATTGGCTAACATCAACACTATAATTTATGTAGGTTTCTCTGATATGTATTAGGAAAAGTGTTCATCTGTTATTCATCAAAATAGTAATTGATTATCTCCTGCATACAGTATCCTGTGTATGTGCTTGTTGGGTGGTTCCAGGGAATGCTAAGGAAAACATGCCATCCACATATTATTATAAGAAAAAGTAAATATTAGAGGATGTTTGCCCACTGCTTTTCTTGAGAGCAAACATTAATTGCTAAAATACAAATACTCTGTATTTCATTTTGCTTTCATAAGCAATCCTGCTGTTATTTCAGTTTATCGACATTTGTTTTGTGTCTACCCCATGCTAGGCTCTGTGCTAGGCACTAAAAACATAGAAACATAAGTCATCCCTGATTTCCAGCCACCCACAGCCTATTGAGAGAAACAAGCCAATTAAGAATTGAAATAAGCAGTTTCAATCAGTATAGTATTAGTGGTATGCATATTGAATAAGATGCAGTGTAGGCTAGGAATTATATAATGTTTGGTGTGATGATGGTGAGCAGTTAAGAAAGTGTTTATTTCCATCCATCCATGCATCCATCCAAGACTATTATGAATTAAACAGGAACATCTGACCTAATTAAGGGCAGTTCTGACATTTATTGTGTCCATAAGGACTATGACCAACTACATTCTTTCATTAAAGAAAACTAGTTTCCCATGATATGCTTCTATCCTTAGTCTGTTTAAATATGAAAGGCAGTTGACAGTCTTAATCTATCACAATTAAGTTTGAACATCTCTAATATAATATCTGAGTACAATGAAGTTTTGAGCATTATTTTGTTCATTAACTTCTAAAACTCTCCAAGTAGAAAGTTATATTAAAACCAGATTGACTCCCAGAAACAGAATAGAGTACATGAGAGCTTGAGACCTAAGTCAAACACTGAACCTTTCATTCCTGACCCAGCACTGCAAAATGGCAATAATCACATTCTTGGGGTATCACCCCAGGAATGATTAAGATAGAAAATACTCAATGTCATAGTTTCACTTCTCTGTCTCTCTCACACACACACACCCACACACCCACACTGGTATTTATCATACCGGTCCTGCTGGCAGGGAATAAATTCTTAATCCCCATCATTCTACAATGGTTTTTCTTAAGTGAGAAAATTCCCCTAATAAATCTTATCTTCTTTGGCATTTATTTAAAACAAAACAAAACAAAACAAAACAAAACTGTGATTCCTCACACAAGCTGTTTAGAAATCCACCACTAAAAATTATTCCTAATAAAAATGCCCTAAATTCCAACATCAACTGTTTAACATTTGCTGTGTGCTACATGAAGTCAGAGATGCAAGACACAGTACTTAGGAACAATTAGCACATAACGAATGCACTGCCTGACTGAATGCAGTGGATAACTGAATGCAGTGCCTGACTGAATGCAGTGGATGACTGAATGCAGTGCCTGACTGAATGCAGTGGCTGACTGAATGCAGTGCCTGACTGAATGCAGTGGCTGACTGAATGCAGTGGCTGAATGCAGTGGCTGACTGAATGCAGTGGCTGACTGAATGCAGTGACTGACTGAATGCAATGACTGGCTGAATGCAGTGGCTGAATGCAGTGCCTGACTGAATGCAGTGCCTGACTGAATGCAGTGACTGGCTGAATGCAGTGACTGGCTGAATGCAGTGCCTGACTGAATGCAGTGGCTGATTGAATGCAGTGACTGAATGCAGTGACTTGCTGAATGCAGTGACTGATTGAATGCAGTGAGTGACTGAATGCAGCGCCTGACTGAATGCAATGACTTGCTGAATGCAGTGACTGACTGAATGCAGTGACTGATTGAATGCAGTGAGTGACTGAATGCAGTGCCTGACTGAATGCAGGGACTGACTGAATGTAGTGCCTGAATGCAGTGCCTGAAACAGACAAGACATGACCCCAGCCCCTAAGTAGTTTACTTATCAGCTGTAGAGATATGGCTAATAAACACACAAAAAATTAAAAAGCAATAATATGAAATAATAACAAAAAAGTTCACCACTGAGAACTTTACACTTAGAAATTATTAAGATAGTAAATTTTATGTTATAGGGTTTTTTAACCAGCATTAAGAATAAAACAATAAAAATGATCACTGATAATTCAAAAGTAATGTGAGATCTTAAAACAATACCATACATTTAAGTTAGAGCTCTGCCTTTAAAGGAAGCATGAGATGAGTCTTCTTTCTTGCCGACTACAGTCCATTTTACGAAGAGAACAGGCGAGCTGCAGAACGTGCACACACTCTGTACAGCAACAACCATTCTGCAAATATGTGGTGGAACACCAGGCGGGCAGCAGTGGAATTCTGCCAACAGATGATGCCCTGCTGACATGCTCGGTCCCAAAAGCAGGCATCCCACCCAGTGACGGGTCCCCCAGCTATGGGGCTGCTTGGCAGTACACACGGGATGCAGGAGAGCCAAGTGGAACACTCACTTTACTCAGTAATGAGGCCTTTTCAGTTCATGAATACCAAATTTTACTTTAAGTCATTGACTAACAAGTAACCATTTATTCCTACATAAAAACAAAAAGTTTAAAGACTAGGCAGGCTATCTGCTAGTGTGGCTCTACACGCTTGTTAGGAATTGGCTCATTTAATTTCTCATAGGACCTCATGAAGCAGGTACCAGGAGAACATCAATACAAGAATAATCATAGGACAGTACCAACATCACAGGGTTGTGGTGAGGATTAAATGACATACATATGCTATGCTCGTGAGCCTTTTGCCAGGCACAGAGCATGTGGTAAATGGCATGTCTTACCATTACTTGATTAAGTGAAGAAAAGGATGTTGGGGATTTTAAGTAGCTCTGTGAGCAAAAGAAAAGAACAGGGTTTTCAGAAAGCATCCAAGATCTCAAGTAGACCAATCTTGCTGAGGAGAGGGGTTCCAAGGAGAACAGTAATGGCTGGAAAGGTAATTCAAATTCCACTGTGGAAGGTGAGCAACCAGCCTATCACATCTGTACCTTTTACCCTCACACCCTTGGAATTAGTAAAAGGATTTTAAGAATAAAGGTGGCATGAAGATAGCATTTTATTAAGATTCACCTATGGGCAATATTTAGTGAGATCTGAAAAGGGAATACTTAAGGGACAGAATAACCAACCAGAGGTAGCTTCAGTAATACTCTCTGAGAAAGGAAGATGAGGACTTAACTTGGAACATAGAAGGAAAGGAAAGGGCAAATATGAAAGAGTCAAAGAACAAATATACTGTGTGAATGAATGCTCAGGACTTCACATGATTCTCCAAGGCTTTCCAAACATGGTTCCTTAGCAATGGATGCTCAGTGGTACTCTAGGAGAAAGACCAGGAGAGAGGCTGGTATAGCAGAAACATCAGGAGGTCTGTTCATGACACTGTGAATTGAGTTCGAAGTGGAAGATCAGTTAAGTGGACCTGGCAAGTGGCATAAATGTTGAGATAATCAATGGTGAAGCACAGCTGGCACCAGGTGTGAGCATGAGGGTGATGTTCCTAGATGAAGGATGACCAAATGGCTGAGCCTGAGATCTGGTGGATGCAGAGACTTAGGTCATAGGAAGTGGATCAACAAGGAGGAGGGGAAGGGGAGATGAGAGACTCTGACTTAGGAGGACAACAGAAAATGGAGCAGCAAGTCTCCAGGTCCTGAGGTTAGGGAAAAAGGAATGAAAGTGTTCCTGATTCATAAATCAGGATCAAGATCCTAGAGAAAGTACAGAAAAGAGAGAGAGCCAAGGGAGGGCAGAGAGGAATGGAAGGACAAGGATGGCCACACACAGGACAGCAGAACACAAGGACATGAGGTGGGGAGGCAAGGAAGGAAAAAGTCCACTGTGGGGGTGAGGGGGTCAAGGCTCAGCAAGATAAGAACAACAACAATGCAATCAATGTTAATATTCCTTTTAAATTAAAAATATTCACCAGCACCAAAACATCTCCCACCAAAACTTGGGATAATTTTCCTGAAAAGAACTTGCAGGTGCCCCTGAAAGGGACTAAGTTAGAGAAAAAACACTGCAAAATACTGTTTCCTAAATACTTCACTGCTGCCTAGCTTTATAATAATAAACTACGCTTAAGCACTCTAGATTTCAGGCTGGGTTTAAGGATTATTAAGCAAGTGCTTAAAAACCAACACTAAATTTCAACAGCACATACATATACTAGAGAATGTGAATCCATTAAACTATTAGGCTAATAAACATTCTGGAGAAGTTGAAAGAAGAGTTAAAAGAAAGAAGCTAAAGTTTAAATTAAGTCCTATTTTGGCATTAAAAAAATTTTCCCCCAAAATCTCAAATTGGTTTCCAGGCACACTAACCGCCTACATGAAGAAGCTATTTTTTAAAACACTAAAATCTCAATAATCATTATACACATTTAATAGCCTCTCAAGTTTTACAAGAGAGCGATCATTTACCTAAACAAGTATGAACTGTAACAAGACAGAATCCCTCTATTACTGTTAGGAAATTAGTTCTTTAAACATTTACTAATTATCATTGCTTGATTAATATCAGTTTACAAAGAAAGAGAGAGAAAGGAAAAGAAGGCAATGATAAATTATAATCTCATGAGGTCTCTGGTCAACTGCTGTGCCCCCGTGATTAGGACCAACAGTCCAGGCCCAGCGACCTCCGGGGACGACACTAAAGGGAGGCACCCGAGTGCCTCCTGTCCTCCGGGGAGGAGGAAATGAAAGTGGCAGCTTCCAGGGACACCCCAGATATAGCTACAGTTTGTGAACACACTCCTAGTCCTCAAACCTCACTACAGGCACCCTATCCAAACACAGCCATGATACCCAAGCTCAACTACTCAACCCCGTCTTCCCTACACATAGGCTCAGACTCCTGGATTAAGGCATTAAGAATTATTTCATCATTAAAAATCCTACAGATGGCTCATGTCACTGCTTCCAAAAAACCAAGAGTGTCTCACTGTTTTGTATAGTGTTCACTGTTTTCATAAGAAAGAAATCTACTGAGCTTCCTTTTTCCACTTAATTAGGTTCACTCCTGGAATACCATTTCAGTGTGTATTGAAAACACTCCCTACCATCACTGATATTTTCCCTTCATAACTCTTCCATCCCACTTTTCTTCTGCTTTGCAAGTGTGTTAATATTATGGTTGTCAATATCAGCTCTAGAAATAATATAATGAGGATGGTTCACACAACATTGATGTAATCTGGGAGCCAAGGAGAGGGGACTGGAATGAGCATGTGTGAACAATGGCAACTTCACTGTGGTAGACGGCACTGAGTGAACGTGTGTACTGTGTGGCCACCACATTCAAAATGACTGAGCAAGTAGAGCAATGAGTCTGCATCAAATTTTGTGTTAAGCATGAACATTCCTCCACAGAAACTATTCGAATGATTCAGAAGTCCACAGCCATGGGCAACTGATGACTGGCAACTTCATCATGACAATGCACCCCCTCACACATCATGTTTCATGCAGAGTTTTTTGGTGAAACATCACATCACCCAGGTGACTCAGCCCCTCTACAGCTCAGATTTGGTGCCCTGTGACTTCTGGGTTGTCCCAAAACTAAAAATCACCTTTGGAAAAGAAGGGATTTCAGACCATTGATGAGATTCAGGAAAATACAATGGAGCAGCTGATGGCTACTGGGAAAACTGTGTGAGGTCCCAAAATGCCTACTTTGTAGGGGACTGAGGCATCATTGTCCTATGTACAATGTTTCTTGTATCTTGTACCTTCTTCAATAAATATCTCTATTTTTCATAGTATACAGCTGGATACTTTCTGGACAGAAGCACACACATCCATCATATATGTAATACTATATATTTTAAGGCAAATTCTCTCTAGCATTTCTAAAACCACCAAGCATTGCATATTCAGCTGGACCATGATCAATACAATGAATCAGGAACCCCCCCAACCCCAACCATCATTTGGCAGAATGGTATGGTCTAGAGTATGACTGCAAATGAAGTATTTTTAAACTGCACAACTAATGGATGCCTAACTTGGCATCAATCACTCTTCTTACAAAAGTGAACGTGAGCAGGTGATACATGCTGAAGGTTAAGAAATGTGGTGAACGTATGTCTGTACATGTACGTTCATTTAGGGTAAGATGTACACATGGTTTTCCTTCTTGGTAAAACTGCTCTAAGGGGATTCTCAAAGATGAACCAGTAAGGAAGAAATTATGTGTGTTAGTTGTACTGAGACATTCTGGTTATCTTGGATTTGCTAATAGGGACTATGTGCTTAATGAGAAATCCTGGTATACATACAGGGTCCAGCACAAATAACACCCCTTTTTTATTACGGAATCATAAGCATGTTATTCTGCAACATAATCAACTCAAGTACATCATATGACATTTTAAGTGGAATGTTCAAGTTAGAACTGTAAATTATTACACCCATATTATTACCCTACCAACCACACTCAAGCAGGCCTTACTTCTGCTGGACCCTGTACGGTGATAGAAAGAACACAATACATGGAATTACAAGGCTTCAGTTTATACCTGACAGTCAATGCCTGAGCTCCTATAACCTCTCTGTGTCTCAGTTTCCTCATAGAATTTCGCTTGTTAGAATTGCCATAAAATGTACAAATGATTTCTGAGAATCTAGAAGTTCTAGAAAATTGAGTTAAGATTTTATTTGAAAGTCTACAGTTGTGTATTAATATATAGTAAGGATTTGTTTTGACAATTAATTGCATATAATGTGAAAATTCAATTATAGCTAAGCTGATAATGCTAACTTGGTCAGCATGCTCAATGAGTATCACATTTTATTTTAATAAAGTGTTCCTAGCTGAAAGGAAAAAATTCTCTTTAAAGGAATGCCTGCCTTTTGGTATTACCATCTACTTTCCTTTAGTTCCATGTGATAAAAATATTCCTTGGTTTGTGCCCCATATTGCAGTAGTTTGCACAGGTGGCTGCTGAATTTTACTCAAAAGATAAAACTTGAATGGTTGTCATCAAGTAAAGGACACGCCCATCGGCTGGAACTCAGGCTGAGGGGCAGAGTGGCACAGTATAAAATGGGCCCGATGCATTACAGGTGCCACAAAAAGTGAAGCTGTTCATGGAAACATGCAAGACCCACGCCTCTCAAGTGCAAAGGATGCACAGTCAGATCAGTAAGTAGTTCAGTCCATTCCTTAGTGACCATGGAGCACTCACTCGCTAGGACTCACACCCTGCTCTAGGCCCTGGGTGTGGAGCCTGACAGACCCAACTCCCTGACTTCATGGAGCTCACTGAAAGCTCTACTGGTCAACCTTGGGGCTGAAGAGCCACATAGCAGCCAGGGAGGGTGTGATTATGTTGCCAGGGACAGGGGGCGCCACCGTGCAGCTGTGACAACTGCTGCTCTGAGCAGTTAAGAGAAGGCAATTCTAGCGTGCTCTGAGCTGTGCATGTGCGGACACAGGGCTCTGCCTCCTCCCGTCACACAAGTGGTGACACCCGTCCCCAATGGCACAGACCTACATCACACTGACCTACCGTCAGATCTCAATTAATTTCACTTCATGAATTTTTAAAAATAACTTTTCAACAGAGTAGTAAGCTTCACTTCTAAATAATTAAAGCTGCTTTAAAAAGAGCCTTTTATTTAGTCAATTAACTCATTATTTCTTAAAACTAAGTAGTATAAATGCTATATAACCTATTTAAATACTGAACATATTTAAATTGTAAAGCAGTTTGAGGGATTTGTTTCAATTCATCCAGGAAGTATTTTGTCCTTGTCTCATGAGACCTTCCAAGTGCTGCCTGATTTTAACTACAACTGGTATTTAACTAAAGAGTATCCAGGAATCCCTCAGATCCACTGTATGAGTGAGTTTTGTTGGCTTGGAGCTCAATGACAGCTGAAATATATAAAACTGTCTTTTATTTTATTGGGTGATGTCCATAATTTGCAAAATTGCCAAGCTGATTATTTTGTAATTGAAATATCCACAGTCTGTCCAACTAATGTCCATCCAAATTAGAAACTGGTTCAGGTATGTACTTATTTTCATTCCTCTGTTACAACCCTAAGAGCTTCTTTATTTACCTGGCATCTGCTGCTTTCAAATGGACATTTCTGATATACGAAGTTGGTGAAAGGTAGCTCTGATGCACTAGGTGAACTTACAAAGAAAGCATGAAATATTATCAGAGATACAATATATTCATTTTCTATGTGTTCACGAAAGTTTTGTAACTAAGGTTGTTTGCCGGCTTACAAAGGGCTGCGTACACAATTGTGCAGTCCGTGTGCCACAGCCCTGGAGATGTCGTGGTCCCCACAGTGGTTTATGTGAGTGGCACCTGGGGACTCTGAGCACTTGGAATTGTGGGTATGAGCCCATACTGCTACAGAAAGCAAGGCTCAAACAGCACAGACAAGGTGTTTCATGCAGGCCACCCAAAATGTTCTAGAGAAACAGCAGTCCTATTCACTGGTTCACACAGCTTCCTTAAAAGGGTAAGTGTATATTCACACAATCAAACCAAATCCAAAGGAATCAGGTAATCTGATAGAAGTTTCTCAGAGTTAAGAGAATGGCATTCTAGAACCAGTGTCATTGGGTTCAAACCCTATATACTACTTATTAGTTTGACCCTAGTCAGGTTTTTTCACCTCTCTGTGCCTCAGTTTCTTCATCTACAAACTGAGGATAATAGCAGGCCCTGCCCCAGAGCTGTTACGAGGATTACATGAAGTAATGCATGCCAAGTAGCTAGAGGAGTGCCTGCAATAGTAAACACCAGGGAAGTCTTCAGATTTGGGATTAGTATGATTGGGTAAGATAATCAAAGCAGAAAGAGATTCAATTTCTCATGATTTTAAGAATTAGTAATTCATTTCAGAATGAAAATGAAAGTTCTTGACTTACAAGAAACTTTTCATTAGGCCATATTCCTTTACATTGAAACTTTCTGACAAAGGTAAAAACCTGTGACTTGAAATAACATGTCTGAAAACCAAACTCTCCTGCATCTGAGTACTTTGACTACTGATTGACACAGGTTGTCCCTAAGGATCCACCTGGGCTGATGCACATGGCACTCAGAACCACGTGCTGCCAGCAGCGGGGCTGACATTTACTAGCAGCCTCCCCTCTTAGGGGAGGTACATACCCCATGGACAAACAACTCTAGTTGACATAAAATAGCCATTGATAGGACTTCAAATTCCAGGAGAGAATCATTGTCAAAAAGCTCTTGGGTCATGCTCTGGTGAGGTATCTATTGCTTTCATTCATGTTCTTTAAATATCAGCCAACCCCTGGTGCATTCCACTTGCACCTTGGAAAATCATCTCATCCATTTCAGTGCAAACAGTGTCGACTCCCGGTGCTCTGAGGGAGAAGCACATGCCATGAAGATGAATGTGTCACTCAAAGTCTCAGGCTGAAAGCAACAAGGTCTGTTTCCAAACTGTGAGGTGGGGCAGCTAGAAGTCAGAAAAAGTCCTGACATGTTAATGAGCAGATGCTTTTTGTCTATTTCAATTCTTATACAAGAATCCAGCAAGGGGAGATTTGATGACCGGTTTTGACAAAGACTATATAGCTTTTAGATAATGAAAAACAAAACACACAGGAAACACATTCTCCACTCGCACCTTTACCTTTTGTGTGAGAAAAGTATAATCCTGCCCCATCAAACCCTGGCACACAGGGTACATGCATTAGCCAGCTGAACAAAAATAGTCCAGGGAGCCCTTACATGGCTTTCCAGGGGCTGTGTTAGCATCGCATAACTGGTTCCCTACCTCAAGAAATGAGATGGGGAGATCCTATGGAGTAAAATTAAAGTTTGTATTGCAAAAAATTCAGGTAAACCTGAAATCTGAATACACTAGGAATAGATATACTGTATAAAACAATCTGTGTAAAACGCAGCCAAAACCCAAATGGGTCACACAACATCATCTCTGAATGACATTAACATTTCACACAGAGTTCTCATTGCTGCTGAAGTCAGCCAGAAACATCAGGAGAAAGCGCCCAAACCTTGTTTCTCAATGGCTTAATGAAAATGCATTATGTTCTACTTTTAAATCAATTAACATCTGTGATTGTAAAATGTCTTCATCATAAATGCAATTAGTGTAATATCCTGGATTAGCGATAGACTACAGTTTCTAAAAAGAAAGAATAACAATATTTTTGGTCCATTGTTACTTGTTCTAACTTACTGCTTGATTATAGCAGTCAAACAAAAATTATATGGCTTATGGAAGCAGAAAAATCAGAATCTATTTCTCTTCATGGCAAATAAGAGGAAACTAAAGCTTGGAGAGTTTATAGCTTACCTGAAGCCAAGTCATACTTGGAACTGAAGCTAGACTGCTGTTTATTTCATATGAAAAGACCTGGGCGCTAGGAAATAAGTGCAATTCTTGGTGCTGCTTCCTGATGCAAAGCAGAAATTCCCTCCAGGATTACCGAGTCCTGTAGCTGAGACTGAGGGAGAGGTGACACACACACTTGTTCAGGGGAAGTCCTCACTCACCAGATGGTTCACATCAGGAGGCATTACTGACCTGAAGCTGTTCCTTGCCAATCACTACAGCACAAAACCTTGATGCCACGTGTTTGTGACAGCTGATGATCACTATGGTGAGTGAATTTCGCCATCCAAGATAGCGCGCACTCACCTTCTCTACCTGGCAACAAGACTCCCCAGGTTATGGTACACCTGCTGTGATTCCCTCTGGCTGCATCTTCCCCCAAATAGGTAGAAACAAATCAAAATGAAAGAACATTTGCTAACACATTGGCTGAAATATTACCACTAGTTACATGATGGGGGCCACCAAAAATATATTTAAGTGATGTACATAAGCACTATATATTCAATACATAAAATATGTATATGAAAATACACAATCATGATAGGACATTTTAAGTTTGGGTGAAAGTCTAGAATAGAAGAAGAGTGGTAAACATCATCCTGTTTTAGATTAAAAGGGTGGTCCTAGTTCTTGCTAGATGAACATTTCCACTTAGTACATATTCATGTGTTTATGTTACTGTGATGTGCCCTAGCAATTAAGATTTTCCCATTTCTAAACCCTAGCGTAAAACACACACATACACACACACACACGAACTTGTCACTAAAATTTATTTCACCAATGACCTTCACATGACAACCAGGTTGCTGAAATAAGGATAGTGGAGAAAGAAAAATATAAGTGAAAATTTTAGGGTTCACTAAAACTGAACATAAAAAAACAATGGTCCTGACCTAGGAGGAGACCATCCAGGGGCTCCTGGGTCCCATGTGTTTGTACCTCAGTTTCTCTTCATTCTCATTTTACCACATCTGGAATATGGTAAAATGAAATGCTTAGAGAAAAGCAAACTGCTTTTGCTTTGCTTTGTTCTGTTCAGTAAATAAATTGCTTTGCTTTTGTGCAATAAATGAATTGTCACAGAACATAGACAGGATGCTTTTGGGTCAAAGTAATTCATGCCCCAATCGAAAGGTAAATGTTTTGCAGGAAGAAAAGATAAGGGGCTCACCTAAGGAGCACTAAGGCAGGTAGAGTCAGTCAAAGAAGAAGTGACCTTCGGACAGGAGGCCGACTTCTCTCACGGCAACTCAATCCACTGTTGGAGGGCGGCCAGGAGTTCAGCTCTGAATTCCTATCACCTGTCCCACTGTCCAATGGACTCGCCTGACTCCAAACACAGCCTAGTAGACAGCAATGACTTAATAATAAATTACTATTTTAAACACTGTGATGAGGGGACTAAGGAATAACATTACGAGATCCTGTAAATGCAGTGTCACCCCATGCTAATAAGACTCTGCATGGATGGTTAGAAGTTTGAAAAGGAACAAGGAAAATGGAGCTGGTGAACATGGCCCCCTTTCTCACTGGCACGTTGCCTGTGGTACTTCAGGGTTGCCCCTCCCCCTCTGTCAACCAGCCAAGAACACAGTACACTCACTCTGAGGGAAACACATTCATTCCTCAAGTCAAATTAAGGCTGACCTAACCTCTTTGCAATTTTAACATGACCCACACCGGAGGCTCTCACAGAGAGCCAGTCCCCCCACATTCTCAGGGAGAGGATGACTCAGGGATTGTCCTGTGTCCTGAAGCAGGGCCAGAGGGGTGGGGCCCTGGAAGGTTCAGAGTCAGGTTCTCCGTAACTTAATCCCGGCACGGAGGGTGATAGTGCGGAATTACCTCAGAAGGACATGGGGGGCTGCCTTTTTGTAAACTCTAACAGTGTGGTTCTCCAAGGCAGGAGCCTCATCTTTTCAGAAGGTACTGAGAATGCCCAGGGCATGTCTGTCAAGTGAACTATTAAATGAGCAAATGTAACCACGTGGCCACTTAGGAAACTCCTGAGTGCCAGCTGTGCTCCTACAGGTCTCAGACGAAGCAAATCTGTGCCTTACTCCGGTGGGTATTGAAGGCTGATCACTTTTAATGTGATTTAATGCACTAGTTGCTTTCCATAAACATTTTGATTACATGAAGAAAGCCTATATTAAGAATAGCAATAGAAAAAGATATCTTTGCTACATTCTCATAAATGTATTAAATGAAGGCAACTGTAAAATGGTCTCAGTTTTCTCCTCTGTAAAATCAAGGAGTTAAAGTTAAATCTGCTACATCTCTATCTTAGACACTCCACAATTTCATACACAAAAGACGCCACAGTTCTGAGCAGAGAGAACAGTCATTGACAGTGTTCCCAGGGTTGACGAGGAGTCACAGCAGCTCTGCCACCTGATCCAGAGTGACTAACATCTGAGATTCAAAATTCAAGTGAAAAGAGGTTCCAGTACATTTATATGTCATTAGCAATCATTCGGACAAACATGACATGCTTTTCAATAGGTATAGTTATCCTCCTTTTGAAGATTAAGAAACAGAAATTGGGAGAGTTACTAGGTCAGAACAATTCAGAATTCATTTGGTCCCATTCACCTGCATTTCAAAGCCAGACAGCCCCGGCCTGTGTCACACTGGGTGATGCCTATCTGCACAGGTGGCAGAGAGCAAAGACAGAACGGCCTCTGAGACGAAACACTGACCGCAGTGGGCGGAGAGAGAAAAGGAAAACAAGAGGAGGCGGCTTGGGCACCCTGAACAACAATGAGAAAGAGAGGAAAGAAATGACCGTTTTCCAATTCTAAGTAACTTAGAAGTCAGAACGTACAGTCTAGAACCTTAGTCACTGAAAAGATATGCTACTAAAAATTTTTTAAAGATTATAAATAATATTCCTTGTTAAAACACAAATTCGTCTTCATAACTGAAGCATGTGACAAATTATTACCATTTTAAGTCAATAAAATAAACAAATTTCCTTTTAGAGAAGACAAGCCAAATGACACATTTGTGTACAAAAACCTGAAATGGGGTGAATTTTTTTTTTAAATCAGATGTAATAATTAGAATTAGTTTACTGTAGTACAGGCTTGTAGAAGGTTAAGCAGAGCCTGAGATTATTAGACTAAGTTGAAAAAATTTTCTAATATTTACTTGTACCTTAATGTCACTAATACATGAAGGGTCTATTGATAACTTAATGGTCTCAAAAACACCTGGAAAACCAAAATATACCATGAGATACTTTTCTCCTTCAACAATAAAACATACTAAAAATAAATAAATAGATACTGCATTTTTCAGACCGTAAGACGCACTCCCCCCAGTTTGGGAAGAAAAGGAGGGTGCGTCTTATAGTCCAAATATAGTGTTTCATTGGTGATATATTGTGCTATTTATGTTATTAAATATTTTACCACATTTTTGCTTAAAAAATTTTTTTTTCCTATTTTCCTCTTCTAAAACCTAGGTATGTCTTATGGTCCAAAAATACGGGAAATAAATAAATAAATAACAGACTGGACATCAATTAGGAAATTCAATTTAGAAAAATCTAAGTTTATACTACATAAATTAAAAAAACAGACATTCATGAGTTGGAACACAGAAATTCAAATTCTTAGGATTTTAAGGATTTGAAGAATTGTATATAACTACATATTGAAATATATACCCGCTTAAATGGCTTGTTCTTGGATGGTACTCAGGTCAGATTAATACCAAAATCAAGTAAGAAGGCAAACTCAATGAGAGTTGAAATCAAAGGTCACTTCTGGGTGGGGGGTAAGAGGAGAAGGGATCACTAATTTATCCCATTCAGAGCAGCAACTAAACTACGTGGTTTTCAGAAACGTTCACTTGGTACTTCTACCAATTTTGACAAGTAGCTGCATTCTGTTTTTACTTGTCTAATCTCAAGGCAAACTATAACCTGTTATAACCACGTGACAAAGTCAAAGTTTTTTAAGTTATGCAAATTTCACAAAATCAATCAATGAAAAGAGGGTAATGTCTACTGTCAAGAAGAACACTAGGCAAATGAGGCGTCACAGCACTAGATTTCAACCACGACGGATGAGCACTGGCAGATAAAGCTGCCCAAGCTCGGGTCTTTCTGTGAGATGCAGCCAGAATGCTGTTCTCTGCCAGAATACGGTGATGGAAATAGAGGCAGAATGCTTTTACCCCAAATGAGCTGAGAAAAGATGTAGCAAAGGACATTGACAAAACCATTTAAGCAGTAGACTTAAGTCATTAGCAGAGATGTACCACCACACATCCCAGACAGGGGCTGGCAGCTCCCTCTTTTGGGTGTGTAATATATGAAGAGGTATCTACCACAATGCAAGTCACAACGGCAGAAAGGGCGGGGGAAGTGGCATTGTTGTTCAACGCTAGTTACTGCTGTTATTTGAATTCACATCAGGACCTCCAAAGTAGTTCAGACCACTGCACAGGAATGTTGTGAGAGCAGGGACAGACAGTGCGTTGCTCAAAGTCCTGCTCAAACTCCTTCTCAAAGGAGGCAGGAGGTAGCAGGGAGGAGGGAAGGTAGACAGGAAAGGAGGGAGTGAGAAAGGAGGGCAGAGGCACGACGAGGCCGACTCCATGCCATCAGCATCCTAAATGCCATCAGCATCCTAAACTGAGGAAAGAACAAGAAGTGCATTCAAATGCACACAAAATATCGCTCCCACTGAAATGTCTTTATTTATAGTTTAAACTGTGTTACAGTAATACTAAAGGCACATTTGAAAAGTCATCATATTCTCAGCATTCTAACAAAGGCATGTTCAGTTCTCCAATTCCCTTGCTGCGTTTTCAATTTAGTTTCCATCTTCGCTGAGCATTCCCAAGGCTGGGCATGGGTGCAAAGATAACAAGACAGGGCTCTATTGCCAGAAGGGCTCAAAAACATTCACTTTCTAAGGTGACTCACAGCGCCTTCGATTATACACTCTTTTCTTTAAAAGGCATTCTTAAGCCAAGTAACGTCATTTGTCTCAAACGTACAAAAAACAAATGTGTAAAGCAAATGATAAGAAATTCTCCAAAGTATCAATGATTCAGATGTACTTTTGGTCCAGAGTATAGAGAAAAGAACATCAAAGTTTCTGTATTAGCCTCATTGAATTTAGATATGGTAGAACCAAATGTTAATAAATTTCAGTTGGCATGCCCTTTCATAGTTTTGGAGCAACCAAATAGCATGCATGGGTGATAATACTTCAGTATACTTCACAGTTCAGAACGATGACAGAAAGGCTGAGAGAGACCAAAGTAATAACACATATCTGTGTACATGTTGTGATTATACAGGCTAATGGTTCATGTAGGCCAATGGGTTCTAGTGTTAGTCAAGATCTAATTATCCTTTGGTTCACAGGCCCGAGCTCAATCCACTGAGCTACACCAGCCAGGGCAAGATCTAATTATCCTTATTCTTAAATTAGCTTAAAAATTCCATAATAAGCCAAGAAAACACTGTGCTTTATATTTAAGAAGTGGGCACTAATAAGAATAAAAGAACTATAGGACTACATAACTTTTTATGCACTCTAATAGTCAATCACAACCAATGCTTTTAGGAATTCATTTTTGTGACCAAAGTGTAGAAATGATTTAAAACTAATGATGATATTTCAAATAGTATAAGTTGTCAATAAATAGTACTGTTTGGCGGACAAACCAAACTTGCCGCCACTCTTGGCTGGTCCTGTTTGACACTAGCCAGCATTCAGGGTCACGGTCAGAGTACCCTTGCTGACAATGCAGGGGTCGTTTCGCCATTATTGCGGAGGGCTGCCGTGTGTGGGGGACACTGTGTGCCTGGCACGAGGTGCTTTATATACACCACCTCATTTAATGTTTACATAACCGTGAGAAGTAAATGCTGTTATCTCCATTCTGTAGATGATGACAGTGACAACGGCTACTCACATGTATCAAGCATTTCCACTGTGCCAGTGCACGCAGCGATACACTCATTTAACACGCACAGCACTCCAAAAATGTGGGTGCTATTATTACCCTGCTTTGACAGGTGAGGAAACTGAGAAATATAGAGTAAACAGCTATCTCAGGGTCACATGTGTTATATACGGCAGAATCCTGATGCTGACCCAGGTCCCCCTGATGTCAAAGCCACATTCTTTCCCACCCACCCAAGGAGTCTGGCTCTCCAGGCCTGCCAATGAGAACAGCTACGGCAGCATACAGGAAGGGGGCCAGGGCTGATATGGCCAGAGTTACACCCCTCAGTCCATAAGATAACTCATAAATCTGGACCCTAGTGTCTCTGAAGAAACTCACAATAAGGAAACTGAAGTCCTGCCTCAGAGCTGGCACAGCTTGATGGTCCCAGGAGCATGTGACCCAAAGGCCAGGGTTTCTAGCTGACCAGAGCGCAAGACATCCCAAGATAAAGAGTCTTGGTCTGGACA
Organism: Anoura caudifer; assembly: GCA_004027475.1. NCBI lineage: Eukaryota > Metazoa > Chordata > Mammalia > Chiroptera > Phyllostomidae > Anoura > Anoura caudifer. The sequence continues at coordinate 74,624 of PVKU01004021.1, forward strand.
GATGCCCCATGTCCCTTCAATGGTCATCAGCTGTTTAGTTCCTATGTATGGCCCACTAATGTGCCTGGTCACACGAAGCTCTCTGCTCTTAAGCCAAACAAGCCAGGCACCCACCTTAGCAGCTGACTGTGAGGGAACAGGCAAACAACTCAGGGAGTAGTGGCATAAGAGTTGTAGGAATCACAGCAAATTGTATTTGGATATAGTGGGGAGCACCAAATGAGGCAGGGGGTCAACTCTGAGGCTAAAGGAAAAGGCAGCAGGGAGCTGAGGCAGGAACCATGGTAAGGTGCTTGTCAGGTTAGGAGGAAGACAATTGTGCTAGCTATCAATTGATTAACAATTGTCGACTTCAAGACAGACAGAGACACTGAGAAGAAATGAAACTAATGTCTCGAGAGCCATACTGGAGTGTGAACTGCAGAAGTGGCAGCTTAGGGAGAGGGTCCCCCTTCCCACACAGCACCCAGGGCAAAGGTGCTCACCTTGACTGGGCAACACCCAAGTCCAGGTGCTCTATGGAATACTGGATGACGGATGCATTCATAATGCAATAGCAGGTAAGCAGCCGCTCTTCTACCGTGTGACTACAAAACACCAGCGGACTGAACCAAGCACATGGGAATGCCAATGATTTCCACCTCACAGAGATTGCCCTTTCAGTTAGCAAAGGCCAAGAAGAACAAGAAAGAAATAAGGTGCAATATTTAGCAGAAACTGCAAAGTCACCTTTACCCCACTTATTTTCCCCCATTTGGTTAAGGCACTTTTTAGAGACTGAACTTCTTTATTAACATTAGTATATGCACAGACAGGAAAATAGTTAACACGTGGTACCTCTGGGGAGTGACTTTAATGTCAACAGGCATATTCTATGTTACATATCTATAATATTTAATTGTTTTGCAACATATGTGTTATGTTAATGATTGGAAAAAATATAGTGGGCCTAATGTCACAGTGAGAATATTGAATAAATTCACAGGTCAGGAGCCGGTATACTGGTCCTGCTTTACTTATCCCCCTGAGGGAATCTGATTCTAACGGTCCAAACTGGGGAGGATACATGTCCACAGAATTCGCAGAAAAAGCTACTACCTGCAAACACCCAGGCAACTCTGAAGAGGGCCAGGAGCAAGGAGATAGTGGAACAGTGAGGGAGGGGAAGGAGCTGAGACCAGCCTCCACCAGACAAGCAAAGCACAGTAGATGGGTGGGCGGGCAGCCGGTTCCAGGGGTGGTTTCTGCCAGTCCTCTCCTTTCTGCCAGGGCATGAGAGAACATGATAAAGCATGTGTGTCCAGAACAGTGACCAGCACCGGGGGACAAACTCCACAAGTGCCTGTGAATGAATACACGGAAGGAAGGAGGGGAGGGAAAGGAGAAAAGAGGGGAAGAGAAGAAAAAGCTGACAAAGTGGGCAGAATGAAGGCAGGAGAAGAAGGGGCAGGAGGGAACACCTAAATTCTGACCAGCAAATAAAAGATTGTGTTTATGATCATCAGAGTTATACATGAATTTAATAGTATATTTTTAACACGTAATTACCTTTTATTTCCCTTTCGGGCCTTAGAAAGTGTTGCTAACTTCCAATCCAAGGTTCAGAACAACGAGGGCAGGTGCTCTAGATAATCAATTGGAGATTTCTAAAAGAAAGGGAGACAATACAAATTACTCTGGAGAATAAAAGTGATTAATGTTTAAAGTATCATTAAAAAGAAACTGATTTTTACCAAAAGAACAAAAACGGTACATTTCCTCATATACCTGGAAAAAGAATCAAATCCTCTTTCTAACAAAGCTGCTCTAGCAAACTCTAAGTTGATTCTAGGAAGAAAAGGAACTAAAGGAGAGGCTGCGTTTGTGCCCTCAATGGGAAACGAGCCAAAGGAGCCTGCGTGGCGCCATGAGCCTGGAGGCCCCTGCACGGCTGTGCACCATGCACAGCCAGCACAAGACCCCCAGCACCACTTGTTCACAAGATCCTGTCGGAAATGATGTAGGCTTCTCACAAGCTCCTGCAAACTGGGGAGGAAAACATATCTTACATTTCAGAAACTTTGTTCATGTTTGCAAGGGAGTCAAATATTACAAAGCAGCATTTTATCTTGTCCTCCAAACGCAGTTCCAGTTCCGACGTGAGATCACAAACACATACCCATTTGCGTGGGGGCTTCTTTCTCCTGGAGGAAGGACAGACCTTAGAGGCAGCCCTGCCCCAGATTTTGACTACACAGTATTTGATTTCCAACAATCAGCGTGAACTGGGCACAAACTCAGACCCAGAAATTACGGGACTGTATTTTCCAAAGGAGGAAAGAAACTGTGGCTTTTTGAAGAAAGTCATGTCCCTAGGGCTATCTGACACCTAAATATTTTTTTTATCCAAGTATCTTTCAGTACATATGTATTGGGAGATATGTGAATGAATCACAAAATGATTGCTATCCATACAACTGACAACTCAAATAAAATAACAGCGGAAAACTTGACCATCTTCTCCACTAGCATCTGCTTTCGGCATCCACCTTCGTTTATGTAAAAGCGGGGGCTCACCGATGGGGAACAAAAATGTTCTCACTATAGTAGATACCTTTGTTATTGAGATTTACTCTTTATTTTCCATGGATATAAAAGTAATCAATGGTAAAATATTTTAAGGAGGCACTCAGGACTTCAACAGATGCTGGTAAAAAGCACTTCGTTAAGGTCGATGCCAGTTTCCCAAGCACCATCTTCTTTCTGGAGTGATGTGTAATGAATGATTTGGCAAAAGTTTATTAATAAGCCTGCAAATCTTGGCCTAGATTTTGTTTAGCTTAAAAAAATTAAAGAAAGCCTGAAATGTCAATTTAAATAACAAGTAGAATGATACTTCCTGCTTTCACATTTAAAATGTTCAAAACAATCTACCTACTTCCCCTGTCCCATTACCCAGCAATGTTCAACAAGAACAAAAGTAAAATTAGTACTGGAAAAAAACAGAAATATAAACTCCAAGTTTATGGCACTTTTTGGCAAGTTCGTGGCAATTTAAGATTTTATTTTATTTGTCTGTTGAAATGTATGGGATCTAGGACCTCAAATGAGTGATGTCATATACATATTTAATAGGATGTTAGAGAAATTTTAATAAAAAATATCTTTGGGCTCAATTTAAATCAATCATGACCCATAATAAAAATTAAAAATGTTTTATACTTTACTTCTTTGCAACCAGTATTTTTCTGTCCTAAAATTGTAGCAAAAATCCCTTTTCATATTTATCATTATTTTTGCCTTTCCTTCTCACAGTTTGAAGAGAGAAAATAACAGAGCTGAACTCCCACTCCAATGCTGCAGAGATAGCAGAGTCACATAACTAAAAAGATGGGGAATGATGCCACATATGAAGGACTTCAGGACTAGACTTGTCTTCAAAGTTGCCATATGATGTCAAAATCATCCTAATAAAAACAACTCTTAGCACCTATTCTTGAAGATAAGGGATTAAATGGTCACCTGCTCCAATCAACTCATTTCATAGCACAGAAAACAAAAGCCCAGAGTGGCCAAGTGACCTCTCCAAAGTCACACATTAAAACTGGTGTTAAATCTCTGATTTCCTAGGGGCCAATCCAGTGCTCCATTAAATTATAATCAATTTACAATTTCCATAAATAACCCCTTAAGAGCTATAATCTCATCTATTTTGCTACACATCTATTATTCTACATAGCATGAACATCACTTAATGAGTCAACTCAATTTTATGTTGATACAAAACACTACTAATGTCCAACAACATACTCTGCCTTTTACTCCCCTGACAAAGCCAGATTAAACAATGAATGTTCATGAAAATCCGAAATGAAATTTGAAATACTTTCAGGCTGTCTAACCTAGATACATCTATTCTCAAAATAGAATTTCCCTTTCTTATTCAGTCAAATCATAATCATAGCTTTGCTACAATGCAGTTTCAAGTAGATTTTATAGATAGCTATCAAGCAAAATGTAGATATTCTACAGTCAAACTTAGATAAGCAGTTCTTAAAGTAAGAATTTCAAGATAATATCCTATTACATCCATCAATTCAGACAGAAATCTTACTCTCTAAAGCTCTGGAGTCATTCAAGAGCACTTAGTGGTTAAGTTACCTAGGTCAGCAGCTTACTATCACAAACAGGCATCTGTTGACTCCCAGTTACTTACAGTGTACAGTGCCAGGTGCAAGGGAACCAACAAATGTGCAGTGATGTCCTTTTGCCTACTGTACTGTGATGACTGAGATAATTAAGGAGGCTTTCATTTGACTGAATCAAAGTTTGCAAGTGACCAATGTGTGTGTGCCAATGTGTGTTTAGGTAGGTAGTAAGTAAATTCACATGGGGTTTTCCCAGAGAATAGGCTGACAGATTTAGTAAAGAGTATATGTTTGGGAAGCAAGGTAAGATCAATTAAAATAGACCAACAGATGACAGAGGAACCACTTTATGCATACCCAAAGGAGCAAAAGAATGGCACAGGAAACAAAAATACCATTGAAAGAAAATCCATTCTTGAAAGTAGGTGAGCAACAAAAATACCTTCCTTATATTTCCTTACAGAAACTGATTAATGGTTTTAAAATTCAGTGCCAAACAACCCCATTAAAAAAAAAAAGACAAGCTTTAAACATACTTTCAACAAAGAAAATGAACAAATGCCAAGTAAGTGCAAGAAGAGATGCTCAACATAATTTACTCAGAATGGAAATGAAAAATAATACCCTAATACGATGCCACTACATACTCACTAAAATTACTAAATTTAAAAGGGCAAAAATATCTAGTTAAGGGGGGTTAGGAGATGGAGGGATTGAGCAAAAAGGAAAAAGGACTCATGGACATGGACAACAGTGTGGTGATTGCTGGGGGGAGGGGGTATAAGGGGACTAAATGGTAATGGAAAAAATATAATAAAGATTGTGTTTTTTAAAAAGGACAAAAATATCAAGTGTTTACAAGTTAATGGAGCAACTGGGATTCTTATACAATGCTGGTAGAAAATTCAAAATGTTACAGGCACTTTGACAAATAATTTGGCAGTTTCCATACACACACTCACCATATTGCCCAGCAATTCCACTCCTATGTATTTACTCAAGAGAAACTGGAAGATAAATTCCACACAAAGACTTGTACTAGAATGTTCACAGTAGCTTTATTCATGAGAACCCATAACTTGAAAGAACTCAAATGCCCACCAACTGCTGAATGGATAAACAAATCATACTATATCACATAAGGGAACACTACTTTGTAATGAAAAGAAAAGAATTACTGATGCATACAACATAAGTAAATCTCAAAAACATTATACTATGGGAAAGAAGGAAACACAAAAGACCGTATGTGTAATTCCATTTATGTGAAATTTTTGAGAAGGCAAAACTGTATCAACAGCAAGCAGATCAATTGTTGCCACAGGTGAGGGTGTCGGGGAAGGGACTCACCGTAAAGAGGCGTATCGGAGGGATGGGAATGATCTACATCAGAACTGCAGCCATGGGCACATTATCCTGTATACTTACAAAATTCACCGAGCAATACACTTACAATCAGTGAATTTAAAATCAACTCTAAAACTATTTGTAAAAACATTTGATGTATTAATTAGGAAGCACCTCTTAAGCATGCTTTTCCAAGTAGGCTTAAGTAGGCTTTTTTCAAGTCTAATGAATATACTTATCATATAAATAAAGCTATAAGACAGGCTTATCAAAGTTATAGCTGATTCAAGTTTTAAAATGGCTAAAATGTTATGTAATAGAATCATGGTTCTAAATGTGAGAAAACCAAACAATTTTATAGTATTACTGTAAAATATAGGTAAAAAAAAACCAAATTCATTCATTCAACAAATATTTCCTAAGGGATTACCATGTGTTGGTCCCTACACTAGATGGAAAAAAAATCACCAAGATTAAATAAGAAAGAGCCCTTGCCCTTACGAAGTTCATCATCCAAGAAATGTAAGGAATGTACTCCCATGGTAAAAGGTATAAACTAATTAATTAGTCTGAAAAAGACCTATGAGTTTGAGTTTGTCAATCAACCCTAAACTGGCATAAACACCAGTGAAATTACAGGCTGAACCAAAAGAAGGATCAAATCCAATACAAATACACACAAGCACTACTCTGTTCCGAACTGGTTAACCCGTGTAGGGGTACAGGTCATGTTCGAGTGTGCTGCGGAGGTACTCATTTTAAACTCCCTTTGAAAGCCCATCTTAGGGGCCCAAATCCTCTGTAGTGCTGCCATTCCCCCCACAACTAAATCCCTAAAATGATGCATGAGCTGGGAATTACCCTGTATCTACTATACTATCCAGGATGATAAGAGTGTTAAGTATTCTCAGAACCTGACAAACTGAGGCAAGAGCAGGTAAAAAGGGAACCTAGAAATATTTAAACTAACTAGGGAAGCACCTGGGAGTGGGGCTGCTCTGATTTGGAGGAAGAGACATCATTCTGAGTGGCACAGTTACAGGGAGGTAAATACAGCTCATGATAGGAGCATTCCAGCACCAAACAATCTCACATTTGAATAGACTGCCTCATAAGGCAGGGGGATCTGGTGTTGGCAAGTTTACTGAACTAAGAATTCAGCCATACTCTCTTCCTGATATTTCATCCTAATGTGCTACCTGAATCACTACCATCCCCTCACAATTTGTCTCCCAATGCCCAGACTTTTAACCTTCCACAGGGCAGCAAAATTGATCTCTTATCTAGTGACAACTATGCCTTCCTACCACCCCCTGCCCCATGCCTACAATCTTTACACTCCTTTGGTGGCTCTCCACCCCCTACAGGATCAAACATCACTCCGGCTGGTTCTGGGTCAATACAGTTCTTCTACCATTCTCCCCACATGCTGTGCACAGCAATTCTGAATGATTGCAGAACATGCTCAGGGGGCCTTGTTTTTCTTGCCTTCAAACTGTGCACATGATGTCCACTGTCTGAAATACCCCGCACCCTCTGACGTGTGTCTAGACTTCAGCCTCCTCATCCACAGCATTGCTCTGACAATCCCTACTTTTAGATGCATTCCCTTGACTCCGTCATGCTTTCACCATTCCCTCCCCTTCATGCTGCGGTGCCTCGCTCATCTCCATGAACACACTAACCCAGATATAAGGACCAGTTATGGCTTTCTCCCTGATAAACCATTAACCCCTGTCTGGTTATTTTAATCCCTGGGATTTAGCCCAGGAGGTGACTCTTCATGGAGCTTTCTCAACAAACCAGGGATTCTAAGATATTCCAGTTCTGTATGTCTTGTCTGATCTGACACCCATCAGCAGTGTTGACTTGGGTTGTGCAGGAGGGACAGAGTCAGCCCAGGCAAAAGCTGTTATTCTGAGGCTACAGAAAACAGAAGTGAGCAACTTTCTGAAAAATCCAGGCAGGCTGAAGCTGGGATACAATATTGAGACCAAAATGATTTCCTCATGGATACCCTTAGGCATTCTGAAGTCTGCTGGATTCAAATTCTGTTTCCATGCCTTCATTATGTGACCATGAGTAACTTAACCTTTCAAATCCCAGGTCTCCTGGTCTGTAAAATGGAGGTAATTAGAACCCTTACTTCAGAGGGTCATTCTGAAGATCAAATGCCAACTTACTAGAAACAAGGCAGCAAAGGACTCAGTGTAGGGGAAACACTCCATGTTGGCTGATCCTCAGCAACCTCTTCCTACCCACTTTTTCATCAATGAATGGAAATAACACCTACTTTGGAATAAAGTGTTTCAACAAATATGTGTAAAAATGCAAGGTATAGAAAAGTCACTTGGGTATAAATTACTGATTCAAAACTTTCCAGAAAATTATCTTTCCTTTCCAAAAAGGCAGGATTATACAACCAGAGACATCCTCTTGAGGTTCAAAGCAAAATATCACAACCACCTCCCTGTGATGCTCCTCACACGCTGGGAGGACAACCTTCCAGAGGTCTTTCATGTACTCTACCGAGTCATTTATTTGGACGGAATTGACTAAGATCCTTGTATATCTCTTGGCTTTACAAAAAAAGAAAAAGGCACACTGCAAAGTTTCACTCAGATGTGTGTCTAATTGGTGTACAATTAAATTCACTCAGATGTATCCCATCAGTTTTGTTCACTGACCTTCCATAAACAACAACACTTAGCAAACCCACATACAGTCAAAGAGATGTTATGTCCAAGAAAAAGGTCATAATGGAAAAAGCTGTGAACTGCTAACTGCTGTGTCAGTGTCTCAAAGTTCTTTTAAAGGTAAATGTGCCTGGTTCCAAAATAATATATTTAAAAACATGTTACACATCTCAAATGTTCATTTTAACACTCTACAAATACATGTTTTTAAACCTAGCATGTTATCAGTTATGATCCAATTATTAATATCATCATTTTCTAGGGTTTTAATACTTGTGAGTCAGTAGCTGAACCTAATTGTCATTTATAAAAGATTAATAAAATTAAAAACCAAACAGAGTTCATAGTGGTTCCCAGACTAAATTCCAGCAGGAAGAGCATACAAAGAAGAGTGATTTTGATATATTCTGTGGGACTAATATACTTTGGTTAGAAAGAATAGAGGAAGGAATCTCCTTCATTAAAAATGTTTGACCTTTTGAGTTGATTTTTGTGTATGGTGTAAGTTGGTGCTTAAGTTTCATTTTTTTGCATGTAGCTGTCCAATCTCCCAACACCATCGTTGAAGAGGCTATTTTTACTCCATTTTATGCTTCTGCCCCCTTTGCTGATTATTAATTGACCATAAAGACTTGTGTTTATTTCTGGGCTCTCTATTCTGTTCCATTGATCTATGTATCTATTGTAATGCCAGTACCAGACTGTTTTGATTACAATGGCTTTGTAATACAGTTTTATATCAGGTATTGTGATCCTTCCTACTTTGTTCTTCTTTCTCAAAATTGCTGCAGCTATTCAGGGTCATTTATGATTCCATATAAATTTTTTAAAGGTTTGTTGTATATCTGTGAAATATGTTGTTGGTATTTTAACAGGGATTGCATTAAATCTATAAATTGCTTCAGGTAGTATGGACATTTTGATGATGTTAATTTTTACAATCCATGAACATGGTATCTGCTTCCATTTATCTGTGTCTTCCTTAAGTTCTTTCTTCAATGTTGTGTAGTTTTCTGAGCACAGGTCTTTTACCTCCTTGGTTAGGTTTCTTCCTAGGTACTCTATTTTTCTTGTTGCTATAGCAAATGGGATTTTTTCCCCTGATTTCTATTCCTGATATTTTGCTATTAGTGGAAAAAACTTGTCTTCTTATAAAACTCCAGAGATTTCCTATATCCAAAGTATATCAAGAGTTATTTCCTCTCTGGTCAGCATGTTCTTCCAAAGTCACTGTATTTCTCTGTCAGGAAGAAACTTTGTAGAAAATATGTATTTTGTCATTACTCAATTCATATGTGCAAAATCCGTTATTAACTTACACTGTGAAAAATACTTCTTTCAACAACAAACCCAGGAGTCAGGAACTCACTACAACCTAAGACAAAAACTCTGTATCTTATCTGGAGGCTGACCTTTAAATTATTTTTTCCAACTTTTTCATTGTGTTAAAACACACATAAAATTTACCATCTTAACTGTTTTGAAGTGTACACATCATGGTATTAAATATATTCAATAATGTTGTGATTGCCAACATCCATCCCCACAACTCTTACCTTGTAGAACTGAAATGCTATACCCATTAAACACTAACTCCCCATTCCCACCCTAACCCCTCCCAACCACCACTCTACTTTCTGTCTCCATGAATTTAACTACTCTAGGTATTCCATGTAAGTGGAATCACACAATATATGTCTTTCGTGGTTGGCTTATTTTACTTAATATAATATCCTCAAGGCCCATCCATGTTGCAGCATGTATGACAATTTCCCTGTTTTTAGGCTAACACCACATTGTATGTATATACTGCATTTTGCTGATTCATACATCCGTTGATGGACCCTTGCATTACTTTCACATTTTAGCTATTGAGAGTAATGCTGCCGTGAACATGGGTGCACAGGTATCTCTTCAAGACCCTGCTTCCAAATCCTTTGGGCATATACCCAGAAGTGGAGTTGCTGGGTCATATGATAATTCTACTTTTGTAAATTATGAAAGCAGAATTTTTTATTTATAATTACTTATTTTTTAATTTATAATTATTCTTTAAAATTTATTTATTTATTTTCACATTTTTTAAAATTGTTGTTGAAATACAGTTGTCTTCATTTTCCCCCTGTCACACCCTCCTGCCCCAGCCATACCCATTTCCCACCCTTGATCCTACCCCACTTTTGCTGTGTCCCTTATGCTAAGTGAAATAAGCCAGGCAATGAAAAACAAATACCATATGATCTCACCTATAAGTGGAACCTAATCAAGAAAACAAACGAGCAAGCAAAATGTAACCAGAGACATTGAAATTAAGAACAAACTGACAATAACCAGAGGGGAGGCGGAAGGAGATAATGGGGGAAAATGGGGAAGTGTTGCCAGGAACATGTATAAATTATAAATTTTAAATGACTATTAAATCAGGCACTATGTTCCTTGAAAAATAAAAACTGAAACTATAATATAGTAATTTAAATATTTAAACCCTAGAATATCACACCAAGAAATTATGTCAACAAAATTCTGTTTTCTGGTTCGATTATAAACTGGCCATTTTCCTTCCTTCTAGGCATCTCCAAATATCAAATAAGAGAGAGTATTAATGAAACTCAGTCTCCATTTTTGCCTTAAAATTTAGCCTCCACAATATAGATAATGTTGGACTACAGGACTCTGTGTCACTTAAGCAGTTTGAAGATACACACACTCCTTACACTCATCAAGCCCACAGGGCACCACTTTCTAACACTGTGTTTTCGGTCTTCAAGAGAAGAATGTGTTTAACAACACTGAAGCTTGGTGTTGTCCTGGCTAGCTGAGGAGTATAATTTAATTGCAATCCCCTTCATGGGCTTTCTAGAACAGGTGGCAATGATTTCGGGCCAAAGAATCTCTACTTTTGTCTTTCTGCTAAAAAAAGCTAGTCGTTTTGTTAATAAGCAAGTGTAGAACAATGCCAGCATCAACATTGATATTTTCTGTTTCCTACAAAAACTAGCCATAATGTTAAAGAAATGTAGTATGGCAGGCACCATATCTGGCTGCAAAGGCAGCAAGAAGAAGCCCCTGAAGCAGCCCAAGGAGATGGAAGAGATAAGGCAGTCCAGCAGAAGCAAAAAGAGAAGCAGAAGAAACTTGAGGAGCTGAAAGGCCCCATGGCCACAGGTGGGAGGAAGAAATCTGGCAAAAAGTGAGCTCATGTCTGGGGCAGTGGTGATCCTTCATTCCATTCCCTTTTTAACATCTGGATTCCCTGTCATAACATCTCTTGCCACCTATAGCTAGAATGAAGTGTCTTGGATCCTGTTGTACATTTAAGAATAAACTTTTATAAAAACTAACAAAATAAAAAAAAATAAAATGTAATACAATCTACTGGGCACCTTTTTTAGCAGTCAAATGTAGGTTTTATTAAGGTATCCTGTTTTATATTATTGCATTTTTTACTGAGGTAAAATACATACAAAATAAAACTTACCATTTAGCTATTTTTAAGTATACAGTTCAGTGGCAGTAAGTACTTTGACACTTTGTCCACTCTCCACCACCAGCCACATCCAGAACTCTTTTCATCTTGCAAAACTGAAATTCTGGACCCATTACACATTAACTCCCTGTTCTCCTCTCCTCTCAGCCCCTACCAACCTCCCTTCTACTTCCTGTCTCTATGAATTTGACTACTCTAAGCCGTCATTTAAATGGCATTATACAGTGTTTGTCCTTTTGTGACGGACTCATTTCTCTCCCCAGAAGGCCCTCAGGGCCCATCCACATTGTAGCATGTGTCTACTGGGTACTTCTTGCTTCTGGTGCCACAGGAAAGCTTTTAGCCTTCAAATGAAATGTAGAGCCAGGGGTGTCTTCCCCGTGAGGCCCTGCTACATATAAATCACTGTGTTTGTGAAAGCAGGATCCAGAAGGACCGGCATCAGCAGCACCACGGAGCCTTGCTCTGGTCTCCTTTTTGCTAGGGTGCGCCTGAAACCTTCAAACTCTGGCACCCAGCAAGTAAGCAAGTGGGGTCTGTGAGCCAGGCCACTCGGTATGTCTGCAAGATAAGAGAGGGTAAGGTTTTACTGTGAACAGAACTTTTCATTGATGTCTGCTCTATGCTATCTTTAGGGCTTTGGGGAAATTAATACCAATATAAATGACTGGCCAGGAATGATTTATAGTATGAGTAAACATCAAATTAATGGCCCCATTACATTTAAGGTAATTTTGCTATCTTAATAATGGTGATACTGGCTTGCATCATAAAAACTACAACTTACTCCATAAAATACAGCATTTATTATGTAATTTTTTGCAACAATTTTTGACTGCTTGGCTGTTTCATGTGAGCCATACATCCCCAACTAAATTATACATTTAAAAACATAGTCTTTGAATTCTTTTACCTCCATCTCAAATTGATGTCCACAAAAAAAGTAGGTATTAGATAAAATACTGCTTGTTGGTCTAACATATAAAAAATAAATTGATTAATCATCAAAAATTGGTTAAACAAAGTAGTATTTATAGCTAAGTGGTTATTGATGTGTATTTTGCAGTCAAATATGTTATCCCAAATTTGAATCTCAGTTCTACTCAGGGTTTAACACTATTGGCTTAGAACCTGAAACAGAGTAAATAAGCAATGCTTGTCAACCATTAGTAGTAATAATGCTATTACATTGGGTTAAATGTTTGTGTTTCCCCCTCAAATTATTCTAATATGTGGAAACCCTAACCTTCGACGTGATGGTATTTGAAGTTGCTGGATACGTGGAGTTGGGTAAAGTCTCGGACGTTATTCCCTGACCAAGAATTCGACCTATGACCAAACAGTTCAAAAACCACCAGGAAAGGGCCCAGGTAGGATGAACTGAGCTCCTCCCACCCACCCACAGCCAGCATCAACTCATCTGCCACCTGGCTGCATCACCTCCATCCAATGCAGCTCCCCTAGGCCCCATCCAGCCTCCAGGTGGTTGCAGCCCCAGCCACACTGAGACTGTGGCTCCTGAGACACCCAGAATTCTCACAGAAATGTGAACGATGGGAAAGCTTTATTGTTTGAGCCACTAAACTTGAGGGTTGTTTGCTATGCAATGAGAGATAATACAGATTGTACTATAGCCCCCACCTTTCCTTCTGCCCAGTATAATCATTTATCTAAAAGCACTTATTCCACAGATTTAAAAAATCATCAAAGAGGCATAGAGTACACATGTTTTAGTTCCTTCTGGCCACACCGACGAGACATCAGGTTTCTCATATTTAAAAACCATTTGAAAGACACACTAGTTTCTATGTTGTAAGGTATTATTCAGAGTAAATGGGTCAACGACATAATTAAACCATAAAACAGGATAAATTAAATGATGTAATAAGGAAGTTTAATATTCCATTAGTTAAATTTGTTTCCAAATAGGATTTAATTATAGAATACACATTTCACTAAGTTTCATTTTACATACTTGTAACTTTTAAAAGCCATGTTTCAGTTCATGGAGGACATTTTTTAAAAAAATTAAATTTATTGGGGTAACAGTGGTTAATAACATTTTATAAGTTACAGGTATAGGATTCTATAAAAAATCACTTGTATATTGCATCGTATGCTCACCGGAGGGCATTTTTACTTAAGAACCTAAGACTAAATTTAGACGTTACCTTCACTATATTGCCCCAAATTTAATTAATTAATAATATCTATATTAATTTTTGTTGAAATAAAAGTATTTGAAGAATGTAAATTGTATGTATGCTAACAAAAAATAGTCAAGCTATCTGAAAATTAAAAAAGAACAACTCATAAAATTAAAAAAATAAAATTCCCAAGAAAAGAATATTATTTTGTAAAAACATTATTTTAAACCAAAGAAAATAAGTACATTTTCACAGCCCAAATTATTGATGTAACAAAGATATATTCAAATACACTTAATTTTTTTATTAAAGCTATGAATATGCTCCAAAACAGATTCCATTAAAATATTTTATTTTAAAATAAAATATAAAGATCATATAGTTTGGCTTCCAAGTGGCTAAAATTTTTAATTAAGTGGTACCTCAAAAAATCAGAACTTAACTAATATTTTACATATGAAAATCCACACAGACTAAAGACATACAAAATGGCTGGGAACAATATGCATATACATGCCTATTAAGCAGAAGTGTTATATTAAAAATTCTCTACTTGACTAACAAGCATCACAGAAGCTTTTTCAGTCACCATTAATGTGTTACCCTTGCTTTCAGGCATTTATGATGGCAGTCAGGCGGCCGAATGGCCAGCTGAAAGGCAGCTGGGTGGATGCTCATGAGGTAGAAGATCAAATAACTGAATTTTAATAAAACTTTGTGTAAACCATCAGAAAAAATTATGTACTCACTTATGATTCGTGATGAAAAGGTTAAAGCCTGTCTTCTTCTCTGGGAGAAGAAGGTCGTCTTCTATGGGAGAAACTTTATAACCCTTTCTGGCTTTGCAGCATTTTCCCTACCAGACATCTACCCTCCCTCCCACCCAGGATCCTGCCAAGTTTACTGTGTCTGGAAACTCTCAAATTTAGTACCATGCACCTCTAAAATGAGGGTTTCACCCAGATGAGCAGTTTAACCTCACCAGGGAGCAAGTTCAACTGCAAACCCTCATGCCCCCCCCCGACGGGCCATGGGTGTGTTAACAGCCCTCCAGGTGACTCTGGTGTGCTCGTTGGGAACCACTGACCCAATTTAGGGGCTCCTGAAGCTACCTGTGCATCACTGGCACCTCCAGATACTCTCAGCAGTTCTCCAATTCACATTTGAGGGAGGGCGGCCCAGGAAGCTCTGGAATCTCAGGTGTTCTTACTGGTTTGGCTGTGCCATGAATTGCTGATGCTGAAGGGCCTTGCAGGAGGAACTGATCGCTACCCCTGCACGTTAGCCCCAGTAGTGCCTGTTTTGCTTGGGTCTGTGCCAAGCCAGAGAGAATGGAAGGCAGAAGCATAACTCTGTGTGCACAGATGCCGGGATCTTAATGTCCAAACAATCCCATTCCTAGGAAGCCCATGTTCCCTTCACATTCCCAGCACAGAAACAAACGTTTCAAAACTAAAGGCCAGCTACTCCACTCCTCCCTCACTGTACTTACAAGTGTTTATCAGTTTATTTCCATGTTAAAAAGGAGTGACCTTATTTTCCAACACTGTGCCAGACAGGGTGCCCTGAGTAGACTCCATTAAGTCTACTATGGGGCAGACTCAGAGCTTCTAAGGCATGATGAAACAAGCCTCAAACAAGAAAAAGGTGGTGCTGGACATGGCAACAGCAATGGTAGTTATGGGCTGGCCTCAGCACACAGGACAGAAAGCCAACTGTCCAGTTTCCCCAGGACCTCCCTCCCCACCCCCACAATAGAGTCCATCCTGGTCTGGGTCACCCCTGACCTTCATGAAGTTGAACCCTGCTTTCTCTCATGGGTCTTTGTTCAGCAACCTGCAGAGCGCCCCATAAAGGTGTTTTCAATATGGTCGACTTCTATTTCCTGAGCCCCGGTGTATGCCAGAGGGCGGCAGCTGCTTCGGATGGGACAGCACCAACCTTCCCACCCCCATGCACTTCTAGTGTGGATCTGAGGCCCACCACTGGACACATCGCACACCCTCGCCCTTCATACTTTCATGCTGACCTTAGCACTTCTTGCTGTTATATTCCATCTTTGATGCATTTAGATAAATATTCTGTAACACTAGGCATTTGCTTTCTCTTGCAGTACTGAGAGAAATCTTTGTTGGTAATACCCAGCTAATTCCGGACACAGCCTTCAGGAAGAGAGACCCTCCAGGAAAACCTATCCTGGAATTACCAACAACTACTCCCAGGCCTGGGTAGAGTGAAATTCGGGGCTTCTGGGAACAGCCCAGGCACAAGCGCACCAGCCAGGGAGGCAAAAGTGGGAATGCCACTCCACTCTGCCACAATCTCAAGACAAGGAAGCCCTGGTTGAGCAGGGCAGTGGGATCCACTCAGCACACAGCCAAAGCCATGCGCACGCAGCCCGAGTTCAAAGAGTGTGCACTCCCGAATGACTTGAAGATCCCACCTCACCTGTTGGCACCAACGTCCTCATTAGTAAAGCAGGACCATAGTAATATCAACCCTGCAGGGTTTTTCTGAGAAAGACACAGAATAACCCCATGTGACCTCCAGCAGCCTCACACAGTCACGGCAACCAAAGGACTGCTTGTCTCACACACATGCGACCAACCGAACACCCAGAGTGCCCTGCTCATGACCAAAAAACACAACCAAACTCCCCTTTGAGACTGTCTACACAAGAAATAAATTGTTTATTTATTTTTTCCATAGGACTCATTAAACTTGCAATTTTTAATGGAAAAATTACTTTGAAATATTTTCTCATCTATATAAAATCATAAGTAAAATTAAAAAGTTGCCCAGAGTAGAGTTTAAACAACCAGCTTACAGACTGAAAATGACATTAAAAAGCCTCTAGTTTAACTTTACATTCTGCTTTCTTTCACAAAAAGATGTGAGACAACTACAAAACAACAAAATAAAATCAGAGGAAAACAGAAAATGAAATCTCTGGATGTAGAGGAAATTTAAGCATAAAAAGAGAAGTTATGATAAAGAAGAAACTAGCCATAATTTCCTACTAAGTTACAATAGTGGAGCTTCAATTTTACCTACTATTTACTGTTTATTTTTCAAATAATCAAATTATTTGCCCTGCATGTTTCTGACCAACTTTTTAAAATGTGTGAAGTATAGATCACACAAGGAAATAACAATGCAAGAGCTACAACATCTCCACCAAAACACAGGAAGAAATGTCATGGAGCCGCCTCTGGAATATCCTTGAACCAAAGTGGTACACAGGATGGCTGAGAGGGGGCTTGGTCAGGGAGGGGAGAGGTTCTTGGAGGGTCTCCAATACCACCGTGCCCCCTGGATGTTGCCTATAGCCACTCACTATATACTTGGAAGACCCAAGTTGAAGGAACCAAAGAAGTCGATGGGCGACATAAACTCTTGAAAAAGACCTTCCATAACAACAAGACTCTTAGATTGTTAAGAGCTCAGTCCATAACTTTCAATTCAAGTTCAAAAAACCTGATCACAGTACACAATTACCTGCTTCTGGATGAATGCAGCCAGAGAGGTACCCAGTGGGCAAAGCCAGGCGGATTTAAGTAACAGTGTGATGGCCACTCTATTACATGTATCCAGTAAATCTCCAAAAGTACAGTCAGGATGATTTTGTCTTGGACATTTCTGAAAGCAATTCAAGACATTACCAAACTTTCTACTAGAGCTACAGAAAAATCTCACATATTCGTATGTGGAATCTAAGAACGTCACGTTCACATAAGCAGAGAGTAGAATGGTGGTTGCCATGAGCTAGGAGGTGGCAGACAGAGAGGTATCATCAGTCTAAGGGCACAAACTTTCAGTTATAAATTGAACAAGTTCTAGAAACCTAATGCTCAGCATAGAGACAATATTTAATAATACCTTATTATCTACAATTTGCTGAGAGTACATCTTAAGTGTTTCACCACAATAAATAAATAAATACATACACAAATACACAAAGTAACCACACGAGGTGATAGATGTGTTCATTAGCTTGACCGTGGTCATCATTTCCCAATTGCATATGCATGCCAAACCATCACATCATACACCTTGCATATGTGTAATTTTTATTTGTTAACTATACCTCAATAAAGCTGGGAAAAAAATAAAAGCAAGATTTAAGGATTTTCTAAATCTCACAAATAAATTTGCTATATACTAAGTTGTTGGATATGAACCATTAAAGTTAATGATTTTAGTTTTAGACCAGTTAAGTCTAAGCCATTCTTTGTGGCAAGAGTTAGCTATCAGGACCAGGACAGATCTTCTGAACCAACCAGCAGAGGTGGGGCGCACCCTCCTCACACATGCCTCTATCAGTGTGCTACCACAAGGTCTTCGATTTTAGTCAAGTCGTGTTCTTTCCAACTAGACAAAATTTTAGGGTCAGGGATAATATATTAATAGCACTATTACTTTTTATCGTCAGTAACTAGCATAGTGCCTGGGCACATATGCACTCAATAAATGTGGTCAACGAATGTCTCCAGACCACTCAGCAGAACGTGGTGGTATGGCACAGCCTCCGTTCAGACCACTAAACCTTGAGAAAACTTGACCTCATCACAATGATTTAGCTTCACTGACACAAAACAAGATCTATGTCTATGGGGAGCCCAGAGCATCCCCCAGCCTGTTTCTGACACAATAATCAATACAAGATATTCTTTTTTTTAGATTTTTTATTTATTTATCTTTAGAGAGGAAGGGAAGGAAAGAGGGAGAGAAATATCAATGCGTGGTTGCCTCTCATGCGTCCCCTGCCGGGAACTGGCCTGCAACCCAGGCATGTGCCCTGACTGGGAATCGAACCTCAATCCTTTGGTTTGCAGGCCCGCGCTCAATCCACTGAGCTATACTAGCCAGAGCTAATGCAAGATATTCTGAGAATGGAGTTCAACCTATTACAGGCACAGCTACATTATCAACCACAACTCTCTGTTGTCTAAATTGTCTGCTTTATCAGACGGGATGTTCCAAATGTATTACAGAAATCCAAGTAGAAATCTGTAGGACTGCTCTGATCTTCTAGCCTAGTAACTTCATACAAAAAATGAAGCTATGCATAATTTGTTCTTAGTGAAACTATTCTTGATTTTAGTTACAACGTCTTCCTTTTCTACAAGTACACAACCATCTGCTTACTACTGTGATTTAGAATACTGCCAAGGATGTGGAGTAATATCAACGCATTGTAGAGAGTCTAGAACATCTTCCCAAAGAAATATAATGGAAGTCAAAACCAGGAACCATATATTTTATTTTAAATTTTCTTGGAGCTGTATTAAAAATTAAAAAGAATTTGGTAAAAATAATTTTGATAATATATTTTATTTAGCCCCCAAAATCCAAAATATTATTTCAACATGTAATGTAAAAAATTATTAATGAGTTACTTTATATCCTTTTTTAATGCTAAATCTTCAAAGTCAGGTGTATATTTACTTGCAGGACATCTCGATGCGGGTCAGCTATGAATGCAGTGCTCAGTAACCACATATGGCCAACGCTGATATACTGGCCAGCACAGGCCTAGGATCTTTTGGTGCCTTCTGCAAAATCAGGGTATTTATCTTAATTCTGACACCTCTTGTCTTTGACACAATCTTTCAGGATATTATCAATAGTGGTACCTTGATTCCATCTGCAAATTCCTTCAGCATCTGAGAGATCATTTGCCTCAATCTCAAGGTACAAACTACTCTCAGAGTAGCAGAGTGGTTTCAGATGAAGCTGTTGCTGTGAATATGATTTACTCCCCTCTATCAAGTCTTACAGAAATGGTAAGGCAGAGATACACTTTTATGACTTTGCATTTAAGTTACTCGAGCATTATGAAAGATGTGATTGCTTCTCCTGTTCTTTTTATTCAGGCCCTAGGAGGAAAATTAGAGAAGAGACATAATACAGGCCTTTTAGAATAACCAAGATTGCATGAAGCACAGAAGAGATTAATGAGCACTTCCGTCAGAGGAAGCAGCATGTGCAAAGGCAGGGATACATTCATGAAAGGGGTCGGAGGGGCATGGAGGCCAAGTAAGGGGAGACACAGAAAAGCATGCTAATCAGACTTTGTACTGGACACATGGTCAAGGCTTGGGGCAGTTGAGCAATGTGACGGGATGATATCAGCTAATTCTGGAGGCAGTACAGTAGAGACAGGAAAGGGAAGAAGGCTGAGGCAGGGAGATCAGACAGAGAGGAAAAGATGACAAAATCCTGCACTGAGGTGGAAGGTGTACCAGGAATTCAAAGCATGGCCAGGCAGGAAAGACATTTCAGGGTTAGACAGTAGGGGAAAACCAGGATGTGAGGATACCAAAGGGAGTTAGGGTCCTAATTACAGTATCACTGTGCGGTGCAAGAGAGCTGCTGAGCATCCATTGGTAAGAGCACTGGCTGATGAATATGGGCCCGTCTTTAGCTGTCAGTCAGGAGGCCTCTGCAGCTCACAGGGAGCATGTCTGGTATCAGCCTCACCTCAGAGGCAGGAAGAAGAATTCACCCTCCCCCTTCCCAAGTGCAAACTTTTCCTGATTTCTATACTGTCACTTCATTAGACCACAAGTATCAACTAATCTCTTAAAAATCTATGAGCGCAGACCAAAGTTGTTACTATGTTTGCTATTTTAGGTTTGAGGAATTTACCTTTTTTTGGTAGGTTTCTTATAGTTCTGCTACCTTACTTACTGAAAGGCAAGAAAAAAATACCTTCTGACATAATATTCCGTTTGTATTACTTTTTGCTTAAAGGGGGATAGAAGGACCAAAAAAGTGACAGTAAAAAATGACAAGCCTTATTTTCATCTTGTAATCAAAAGATGAATCTTTGCTCCATTGACGCTGCATCCCCCAAGTCACATAGGCAACAGGTGACACACGTGGCTCCAACTCACAGGACACTCTAACAATTTCAACTAGGGCAACAGCACATTTCTGAGGATGGACAAGGTCAGAAGCACCATGGAGGGCACTTCAATTCTCTTATACTACAAGAGAATTGATATTTGGGGCAGTATATTTGGGGTTAGGACTAGGGAAGCGAAGCTCTAACTAAGAGATGGCTGACGATAAAGGTGAAGTTCAAAGAGAGGTGTCCTGTAGGTCTTAGAACCCCAGAGTTTCAGCATGAGTGAAGACTCAACTTCCCCCTAACCAGGTGGCAGCATGGTCCCTGGCACATAGAAGGTACTAGAGCATGTATTGACTGAGAAATGACAGCGTTGCCAGTGACTAGGGTCACCACTATTCACTGTATCAGCTGACCAAAATCTAAGCACTGGTTTCAGAGAACAATTCAATTAAGCATCTTAATGGTGCAACAGGTTAGGCAAGAAGCTTTAGCTTTACATACTCTCTGCCCCAGCCAGCTTCATCTTAAGTCGGGTTTTTGGAGAAAACTCTCCCCTGGGGTTAAGACCCATAAGTCAGCCTATTGGAATATTCCAAAGCCACATTGTCTGGTCAGAAGCTACCCACCACTGTCATGGTCATCCGAGCCTCGTAGCAAGCTGCTACCAGTGGTTGATCTTAGTCTCAAACCAACTCTTGACCAAAATGGAAACAAAAGAGGGACTTAGTAAAGGCCAGAGAATTCTAAACAAGTAAATATAAATGTGAACTCTTGGAGAAATTAATGACTTTAAGTATATGCAACTGATTAGTTCTTGACCTGTAGAAGCCAAATGTCTCAGAAAACAAAGATAACATCATGTATAAAGAAAAATATATCAACTATTTCAACAAGAAGATGAGAGCACCATCAGGCAAATACAAAGAATACCGGTAAAGTTCTGAGAACAGTGCCAGCAACACAGTAAGCACCATGTACAGTCTGCCTCAATAAAATCATTAGCACTAGTATTATGATTGATTGCATATGCTAATGAAGGAAAAATCAGAAGTGTGAATAATCTAAGTGTTTTTCAAAAATTATATAGCACTCAATTTCTCCCTATATTCACTATTATGGGCAGTAAGTGGTACCTACCATCAAGTCTGATGTTGAAACCTGAAAATGTATATTTTTAAGATTCAAACCATTCCCTACCTGGTTGGAATCTGATGACCAAGTAAGAGTAAAAACTGTAAATCAGACATAATTATATGAAGTAACTACCATCACTTTCAATTTGACCATAAATTACATTGGAGAGACATCGTAAAGTGGAGACCTAGCCCATCATGGTCATGGCCAAGAACACCTTCTCCACGTGCACTATGCAAAGACCACGCAGGGAAGGGAGGAGGCGACATTGTTTCCCTGGCACAGAGAGTATTCCATGGAGGAAGAGAGACACTGTCTCCACCCTTGATGAGTACGCCATCTCACTAAAGAGACAGTCACAAACCAAGCACGCATCATAAAACACAGCAGCCAGCTGACTCAGTGAAGGCAACGTTGAGCAGGAAGGTGCAGGTGTAACGTTGCTAGCACTTCTGAGAAAGCCTTTGTGGCAGGGGAGGACTTGGAGACGCGGGCGCCTGGTTGCACCATTCTAGGAACACCATTTAAACAGGCTTGGAAACAGTACTTTTACAAAATGTTTTCAAAACATTTTGAAATTAGCTTACCTAATTCCTGAAACACTTTGATTATACTATTGTACAAGTATGTTGGTGGTTAATTTTAGGCATAAATTTGACTGGGCCATAGGGCTGTGCAGATATTTGCTTAAACATTATTCTGGGTGAGGATGTTTCTGGATGAGATTAACATTTGAATCGGTAGACTAAGTAAAAGCAGACTGCCCTCCCTAACGTGTGTGAGCCGCACCCAGCCTGCTGAGGGCCTGCATGTAACAAAACGGTGGACAAAGAAAGAATTCCATCTCTGCCTGGTCGGTGTTTTCCTGCCCTCAGACTGGAACTGACACCATCGGCTCTCCTGGGTCCCCAGCTTGCAGATAACAGACTGTGGGACTTCTCAGCCTCCATAATTGCATAAGCCAATTCCTTATAATAAATTTCTTTGAGCTAGAGATAGGGATAGATAGAAATAATTAGGAGGATGGATTGGGGAAAAGGGAGAGCGAGAAAGACATATTAAGATTGAGATCCAATTGGTTCTGTTTCTCTGGTATATGTGATTAATAAATACCATCTTGTTAAATAAAAAATCCCAATTAAAATGAAGACATTTAGGTATTTCCGACACAAAATGAACAAAGACATGTAATAATGTCTTGGATGCTGTATTAAAGGCCTCGAGATGTTGTCTCTTTATCACTAACTCGCACTGCCTAAACGCCTTTTGGGAAAGTTCCAAGGAATGGCAGAGCTTTTCAACAGCTGAATGGTTCACACTGAAATTACCTCTGGAAGAGGCATGTGCAATAGCAATGGGGAATTAACAACCAAAGCAGTTTAGTCCTGTGCTGGTGAATTCCAAAAGAAAAATACCTGTAGGAGAAATCAGATAAGGGAATCAGGCCACAGGAGCCGGAACACACAGCACTGGGTGAGGGCAGCGCTGCTTCTGACTGGGAAACACTGCCACTGGGAAGCCCGTACTGAACACTGCGCCTTCCCACACACATACTCCCATGCACTCCCACGCACACAAATACACATGCACACACTTGCATACAGAAACATACTCACATACACGAACTCCCATACATGCACACACTCACATGCAAAAGTATACACTCAAACACACATGCACACACAAATTCATGTATATGCTCATACACACACACTTAAAACACATATTCATATCCACCACATTCACACACACGAACCAATTATATATGATATATGTAGGACTCCCATCACTTCTAAGGAAAATTCACTTAAAACCACTTTACAAACAATATAGGCCAGCGACTTTCAACCTGTGTGCCACAGCACAACAGTGTGCCATAAGAATTTTTATTATTATTTAAAATTTTTTATTATATTTTTCCATTACCATTTATCCCTCTTATATCCTCTTCCACTTCCACCCACACCCACCCCAACCCCCGGCAATCACCACCCTGTGGTCCATGTCCATGAGGCCTTTTTCTTTTATGCTCCATCCCTCCACCCTCTGACCACCCGACAGAGCTGTCAGCTGCTCTCTATCTATGAGTCTGTCTCTATTTTGCTTGTTAGTTCAATTTGTTCATTAGATTTTTAAAATATATAATACCTGACCATTTAGTCAGGGGCACTGACCTCTTTTTCCTTAGATTGTCAAATAAAAAAAATGACAACAGCGAACACAACAATAGCTATCTGATGTGAATGCCTGGTCTGGAACCATAAACATATAGGTCATATAACAGAGTTGCATCTTATTGGTCACACTGCATAATAAGGTTGTGTCTAATTGGTTAATTATTGGCACCAGAAATATCCTTATATACAAGTATAGGTGACTAACTTTTTAAAAAGTCATTTTGGAACAAAAGGGGTAGGTAGTTACTATTATTATTTTTTGTAAATCAATCAAAATTACACCTATGTTTTTGTCAGGTCAGCAATAAATGTATTTTTTGGTGTGCCACAGAATTTTAGAACTAAGTTTATGTGTGCCATGAGATGAAAAAAGTTGAGAACTGCTGATGAAGATAGACCACAAATTTCTGGCACTACCTATAATAATATTTCAACTCCCCACAAAATATACATTTATATGACACTAATATTCTCTCCCCCAACAAGAACTATAAATATAAATTCACTAGCAAGAATTAGAAAAAATACAATTTTCATTAAATTAATGAACTAAGTTACTGGACAGCCAGTCTAACCCTTCAAAGATGGTGACCATGTGGCCAAAACATTGTAAAAAAGTTCAATCGCATTATCCGATTCACGTTGCAGGTTAGAACAAAGCCCACAGCAGCAATGAGAAGTTCCACGGCTAGTCACATTCAAAACCAACACAATGATATCTCTTTTTCCCTCATGGTCAATAAAGAAGAAGACAATTTATTGGAAAGAAAAACATCTGATTCTTAAAAATCCCAACATTCCAATGAATGACCATTCGAGTGAGTACAGGCCAGGGATAGATAAAAAGAATTTAAAAAATCCCAATTCACAGGCAAGCGTACAGTGAGGCTCCCAATTCACCCTGTCCGAACTCTGGAATGAAAACACAAATGTGCTCTCAGAATTCATTGGTATTCCCCAGTACTGCTGAGCTCCCAGTTTCCAAATGTGTCTTTCTGCCCATGGGTGGAAATGGTAGCCAGGGAAAGGAAGATGACCAGCAGTTTACATGTGTGTGAATAAACATGTCCACACATTTATGATTGTAGAATATCACATAAGGACTTGAAAAATAAGTCTTTACATTTTATCTCTAACCTTCACCCAAAGACTATCATCAACAAGCAAGCAAAGTGAAATATTAAAAGCTGGAGAAGAATTTATATTCTTATTTTTAAAATGGGAATGATTTCCTTTTGAAAAATAAAAATAGCATCAAAATCAATGCATCGACAAAAGTCATTTTAACGAGATGTGGTATCATAAGTAATATAACTTAGAAACCAGATGAATAACCCAAAGTCCAGAGTGCTGAGTGGGCAGGTCTATCAGGCTTCCAGCTAAGCCTCAATTTCAGTGCCAGCTTCTGTGGTGGCCAGAGCAGTCCGACAAGTATTGGCTACTTTCACAGCAGGCACAGTTCCCTACCATGTCTACTCTTGTGGCCTTCATAAGAGTTAGGTGCCAGTAAGCTGGCATCTCAGGCATTGGGTAGGCCTCAGGTGACATTCAGCTTGAAGATGAAGCAAGCGACCCTGTCTAAAATGCCAGGCCAAGCAATAAGTATGTCCCACTACCCCAAGAAACCCATGTTTCCAAATATAAACTCTACCAATCCTCTGATCACCCTCCCCCACCAAAGACTGCTCGGTACCTGTCCAATGGAGATATGGATCATCTCAGAGCACAGAAAACAAAGTGGGGAGATCCCTGCTTGCTTTTGTGGTGCCTTCAAAGTCCTCATGATCAGCAGTGTCACCCTCACCCCCCATTTAGTAAATACAAATTAAGCCCTGAGATGTGGCCTGACACCATTCTAGGCACTGAGGACAGAGCAGTTTACATCATAGAGACCCTCTCAACTGGAGAAATGTACTTCCAACGCGTAGACAAATTACACAATTTCGGTTAGGAATGAGGGTTATGAACAAAATAAAATAAGATAATGGAAAAGAGAGTGGCTGAAGAAGCAGTTACATTAGCTTCAGTGGTCAGGGTGAGTCTCTGAAGAAGCGGCTTTCATCCTGTGACCAGTATGGTGAGAATATACGAGACAGAGGGAGCAATACAGGAAATCCATGAGATGCATTTTGCAAGCGTCATTTTACTTACCCCTCACAACAATCCTATAAAGTAGGTACTGTGGCCATCCCCATTTTATAGATCAGGAAACTGAGGTTCCATAAGCCTCAGTAACTCTCTCAGTTTCACAGAGCCAATCTTTGCATGAGACAGACTCACCTAGAGAACTCTCTCAGTAACCAACTTACCTATTTGCTGGCCTACAACTAAGCGTTTGGCCTGGAATCCCCATGGCTGTGAGCACGCCTTCATCTGCCCTTGGTGTAACAGAGAGGCCTTCATCTGCCCTTGGTGTAGTAGAGGGAAACAAAGCCTTTAACCATCAAGTGATCTGCTACCCATTCTGAACAGGCACTCGTGTCTCTGACTCGTTAGTGAGCTGCGACACTCGAACTGTCGCACAGCCATGCTGTTCTGCCGCTGTGCTGTATCACAACTGAGCTGTTGGCACTGAGTAAAGTTTCTTTCTTCACCACACCCCAAAATGGGGACTCCTGTTAGTGTTGAACTGGGACCAGTGACCATCAGTCGACATTACTTTCTTAGTGGTATGTATAATAATGATGCACTTTAAGATCAAGGCTGTGAGGGAGTAGGACAGATCCAGAATCCTGCAAACATCAGGTTCTCTCCATCTCCTCTGCTTTCCTTGCAGCTCAGCTGGCACTGGTCACCACAACAGCTTCCTAACCAGCTACCCGTTCCACTCCCTTCCCAGTAATCCATTCTCTGTAAAGCAGACAGAGTGAGCTGCCAGTTCTGAAAATTAGAGCCTGGCCCTCTTTACCTCATACCCCCAGGGGCTCCTACTAACTTCAAAACAAACAGAAACTCTGCCTATGGCCTCCAAGGCCCTGCCGACCTGGATCTCCTGCTGCTGTCTCCTGCTCCTCACAAAGGAATGTTCTACCTGCCTCAGGGCCTTGACACATGCTGTCCTCTCTGCCCAGGAAGTTGCAGTGGCTGCCTCTTTTTTTTTTTCACTTAAATTTCATCTTAAACATTCTCCATGAGGCCCTCCCTAACCATGCAGTCCATATTGGAATGCCACCCTCATGCTTGACTGTACTTACAGCTGCTTGAATCTAAATTGTCATTTATTTATTTGTTTTATTATCATTTTTTCTCCCACTTTACATAGTAAATCCTCAGTGAGGCAGGGACCTTGTCACTCCTGGATGCTGCTTATCCCTAGTACCTGGCACATAATGAATCCTCTCTAAATATATTTAATATAATAATCATAATAGAAGAAACTACTAAACATTTTTTCACATAAAATTCCATTAAGTTCCAGTCAATGGGACCAAAAAAAGAAAAAGAAAAAATGTTGGCAAGAATGATTATTCTTGAAGCCTATCTGGGATTCCTCCTAAAAACAAACTTCTAATGGGGCTATGAGGGAAAAAAATGCTTTGCATTACAACATAACCACTCGAAAATTTCCCATACGCTTCTGAATTATATTTTTTAAAAGCTCTATCTGGAGCTGGACAATTGCAAAACCCACTGATCTTGCTCTGATACACAAAACACACCACAGTATTCTTATAATTCTTCTGGAAACCTGTCGGCCAAATGACATATTGCTTCCTTTTGTTTAGGATTCAGTCTTGAACTTCCCCCTAAGTGTTTACAATTTTAAAATCCCAGCTTTAATACCAGTTTAAAATTGTTCAATGATCCACACATTCACTATTTTTATCACCAAACATACTGAAAAAAAAAAAAGGAAGGAATTTGTTTCATCTACTCAAGTTTGCTGAAAACAAAACAACCCCAAAAAACAAGGCTTGTGTCTTTGAACACTGTGTGTATGTGAATCTTATGAGACTCAAACTGTAAAATGTTAAAAATGTAAAAAAAAAAAAAAAAAAAAAAAAAAAAAAAAAAAAAAAAAAAAAAAAAAAAAAAAAAAAAAAAAAAAAAAAAAAAAAAAAAAAAAAAAAAAAAAAAAAAAAAAAAAAAAAAAAAAAAAAAAAAAAAAAAAAAAAAAAAAAAAAAAAAAAAAAAAAAAAAAAAAAAAAACCACACACAGTCCCTTCTCACAAGTAGGGAAAAACCAAAAGCGTCAAAATAGGAATATGCATGATTTAAGTTTATTCATTTTTATCACAAAAGATCAACCAGAAAAAAAACTCAGGTTTAAAAACAGGATGAAATGTATTCCACAACAATGTTGAAGCCTTACTGATAACTCAATCATCATTGTTAATTGTTTGGCTGATAACATCCAAGAACAATCAACTACTAAATTTTTCAATACTATTCTCTGAAATGGTCCATGCAAATTACCCCATACCTTCTTCTCCCAAAGTTCCAAATCAATTCTCTCTTTAGCTTCTTTGATAAACATTTTGGGCATAGTTTGTGCTTTCTTCTGAACAATTCTCAAGTTTTTATTCATTAACATTTTTCTTTTTTTGGTATTTCTATAATGTTTTGAACACCAAAAAGTTTGCCATTTAAAAATAATAAATTAGGCTCTGGATAAAGTGTAAAATTTAAAAAAAAACAACAAATACAGAGAATGGGGTTTTGAGCCAATGTTTCATTAATCATCGTGATCCTCTCTGATGTATATAAGTGATCAAAATGAATAAACATCCTTCCGCCCAAAGGAAAAAAGTCATGGACGTACAGGAGCGGTAGGATTTTGGCCAAATCACCTGAGCAACAAGGCCAAAAATAGACCCAGAGTTATCACTTCATAATCTAAGCCATTTGCATTGGCCTTTACATGGTTCAAAGAACTTAACCCGCCATCCTTCTCCTCAACTCTCCTCAAATAAGCAATTTTTAACTCAGTGTTGTGAAATCTTATGGTTTCCTCTGAAAGTCAAAAACAGCTCCATTTCTCCGGTTTTGGATCCTTTTAAGACCAAATGCTACCTAAGAATTTCAAAGCTTGTCACTGAGTTATGAGGAAGAGATTTGTTGGTATCAAACCCAGAAAGAATATGGCAAATGCTTCCTGTATGCACAAACCACAGATTATTCTACATAGCACGGTGGAGAGAGCCACGGGCGCCAGAGGAGCACACACACCTGGTGAAACCTGCAGCTTTGCTACTTACTAGCTGCATGATCCAGCCAAGTAGCTTCACCTCAGCTGCAGAAAGGAGATGACAGCAACCATTCTGTGTTAGAGGAGTAGAGAGAATATTGTGTCAACTGCCCAGGGCTAGGCCAGTCCCAGCGCTGGCCCAGAGATAACTCTGATTGTAATCTGGAAAACCCTTGTTCTGAGTGTATTTACTTTCTACCCTCAGTGCTGTACTAAATAGAATGAATATACTATGCTTGGATGAGTCATTGCTTTACAGAAGTTCAACCTGAATATCAATCCTCATTGCATCAAACAGGGAGTCAGAAAAGTGATAAAAATCAGAATAAATGATTTAATTTAGTCATGATGCCAGTAGGTTTCTTATCATTTGTTTTTCCTTCTTAAAAATAGTGAAGGGGGGAACAAAGTCCAGGTTAGTTGGGGATCCTTAGAATGATTACTCTTACTCTATTGTGGAGAAACAAGAGTAAGGGCACAGTTGACTAAATAGTTTCACAAGCAATGTTTGTCTTAACACCTGTAATACTATGGTTTTCAGAGAGAAAATCTGGCCAAGTAAATAGTATTAACACGTTGAAAACACAAAGAACAAACTTTTTGAAAGTTTATTCCTAAAAAGAGTGTTAGACGTTGTCTTTGGGGTGAGAGTATATTTGGGGAGAGGGCGCGTATTTGGGTGGCTAAATTCATCCCTCCCATTCTTCTGCAGCGCACATGTGCCCTGCCACAGCACCACCTACTGCCGCCCAAGGCCTACCGCAGCTCTGCTTCTGCAGGGACCCAAGAGTTAGCACCATGCCTCTGCTTAGCTAACTAAAGTGTTTAGGAGTAAAAAAGATGCCACTTCACAGTTAAATGGGGAGGAAAAAAATCTCAAAATGAAAGCACACTCCTGACAATCTTTTAAAATATCTAGGCAACAAACATAATCTTTTGGTTCCTGACTCATGGCAAGTAGGTAGTTTTAATTTTTCTTATCTTAGCTAGTTAGGCTATAAATAGTGCTCTGAAGATTTTAAAGCACGAATAAGAATTACATGCTGTGGTTGATGAATATACAGTGTACATGTTTACCTTTTATTACCTTTTAACACTGTAGGAATCACCTAACTGCTGAGTCAACAGGGGTCTTTAAACTAAGAATTGGAAGTATTATTCTGAACCTAGAGAAGAAGAGGGTTGGGGGGTGGGGTCAATAGTCCAGGTTTCTCCTAAAATCTAGGCTTCTCTTTACAAAATTAGGCCCCTAACGGTAATTAGTCTCCTTGAAGGACTAGGTTCAGGGCTATGATCTGACTCTTGCAGATCTACTGTACAAGATTTGCTAAATCAACTCACCTTGCATAACAATACACAAAACAGCCTGTCAGTCATAAGCAAAACAACAACTCAACCTCAGTTCTCATCTAAAATTAAACCACAGGCTTAAAATACACCACGATTGAAAAAGATCTGGAATTTCAAACACAGAAACAGAAACATCCATTTTCCAAACAGACAAAAACACATGGATTGATAGTAAAAATTTAAAAATTAAAAATGAAACTAGCTGACGCCCAGTATGGTGCTCTGGGCAATAGTCTAAGCTCTTTACAGAATAACAGGTTGACAAAGCATCACCACTTCCCCATTCAAATGGTGACTTTACTGTTGTATGATCTTTAATGACACCATAGGTTAAATACCATACGGTAAATCAATGGGACATTTCCTACTGACAAAGAATGTTGGCTGACCATTAACTTGCCCTTATGTTAAAATAACCATGCTTAACTTAATAAATAGTTCATCTGAAAATCAGGTATTGTGGGATCACAAATGAAGTACAAGTGAATGCAGGTATTTCCTTTGGAATGACTCAAAGTGTAAATTGAGGGGGGCTGCTAAATAAATATCTCCTATGTTAAGAGGAGAACTGAAAAAAATGGAAGTCATACTAATTTATACTGCAAAGATGCTTATTCTACTATCATATTCCCCTTCTCAAAAACAGCCCAATTTTTTGTAGTGCTTGCAGTGCCAGCCATGTAGTGTTGTCACAGATGCGTGCCAGAGTTTGCACAGGACATTGCTGGGAGGAAAAGCCCAGAGTCAGCCTTATCTTAGGCAGAAAAGAAAGCCTGCTCATTTTGGTGGCACCAGGCCTGAGTAATACCTGGAAAGGGTTAAAGAGCCGGGCACCAGGTGTTTTCTTTCCACTTTCCAGAGTAATTTAAGCACACAGCAAAGTTCTCTCCGCCTCCCTCCCTCCCTACAAGCCCGCAGAAAGGGAGAACTGTCACTGCCACTCACACTGTGCAGCTCCTGTTCTAACGACAATCTGAGGGCGCTCGGCTGGGCAGAGAGCAGCAGGGCTTCCTTACAGCCCGCACACGCTTTGTTGCCAAGTTATGAGCTCCTCTGGGTGATGGGGGCACGTGCGAGCCAAGGATAATTAAATTCTAGTTCAAATCTGTATGCTTTCAAAGAAAGTAGAGACAATTGATACCAAGGCTGGAGATGGTGGGCATAACCAAAAACAAACTTTCAGAGCCTTTGAATCCACATTATTGCAAGGACTCCCAGCCAGCGATCAGGAGACACTAATGCCCCCAAAGTACTTAGCACCCGAGGTTAGAGACCTTCCCAGGAGACCTGGCTGCGCAGAGTCCCGGTCCCTGGCCAACTCCACACCTCCCGCAGCAATCAGCTGGCTTGTTTTCATTTTCGGAGCCCACCGTTCCTGCGCCTCAAGCCCGCCCCCACTCCGCAGCTAGTCCCGGCACTGTTCCTGGTAGACCAGGAGACATGAAGCGGAGCGTGCAGGGGGCTCAAGGAGCGCAGGGAGGGCGGCAGCACCGCGCCTACCCTCACAGCCCAAAAAGGTCCCATGTCCATCTGGGCCAACGCGGCCCTGAGGCCGGCTTGGATGGAGACCCAGGCCGGGTAGTGGGCTGCAGGGGGGAGCCGGCTACTCTCCAGCTATGCGCGGCTTCGGCATTGTCCACAATTGGGGTGCTGCGCTGTCCCCGGACCTGGCTACCGGCCCAGCCTTACCTTGGTTGCTCTCCCCCGTCCCGGGCAGTGCAGCCCGAGCCTGGCGCCAGGTTCCCGGGGATGGTGGGGAGGGAGTGTCGGCCCGCGAGAGATGGGATCTGGGCTGCCGGTGCCTCTGGAGGGCCGAGCACGGGCCGCAGGGGCCGCCTAGTCCTCCTAGCCCCCTCAACACGGCCAACGAGCAGAGAGCGGACCCGGCCTGCCCAGTGGGCCCAAGACGCAAGGCCGTGGAGAGCCTCAGCTAGCAGGCGGCCCGCGAAGGTTCAGTCTGCACCGAATGGGAGGACTCAAGCAGGCTTCCCCAGAGCGCGAGGGAGGGAACTTGAAGCGAGTTGCTGTGGCCCAGAGCGTGTGTCCCTGTGCAGAGTGCCCCGCCTCTATCCCGCCCCTACCCCTCCCACTTCCCCCTCCCCCCTCCCCCTGCCTGCATCCCCACTCTCTAGGCCTGCCCCCTTTCTCATCTTCATCCCCTCCCTTCACTCCCACCCCCAAATCCCTCCATTACACTTCCATCTCCAAACCCCTCCCCCACACCCATCCAGCCCACTTTCAAATCCCCTCCAGTATCCTCACCCCCACTCCCCCCTAGTGGAGAATCTCCTGGATCTCAACCGTCAGGAAGCCTGAGATTAGAACACGTGGCACCAAGACCTAGAGCCTGTTTTGTGACTGTAATAACCCCACCAGGTAGTCAAGTCACCCAGATGATCTCTGGTGCCTGACAAAGTTTTCTGCTGACTTTCATATACTTAAATGGGCCGTCTTAATATTTGTAGATTTAATTTCTGAAGACATTTTTAAAATCTAGTAAAGAATATAGAAAAAAATCTCAAGCAGGATGGATATGCTGCCCCTAGAGTATGAGCTAGCTGATGTTTCAAAATTAAGTAAATGTTTTAGAGTGCATCATTATTCATCTTATAATGTACGGTTTGCTAATGCTTCTCCTTTAGAATTGCTTAATGACTTAGTTGGTTTTTAGATGGGTTTGTTATTTTAGAACGATTAAACACATTCTAGTATAGTTTTTTTTTCCTATTGGGAACTCTAAAAGATGAAATCCATTTTTATCAAAATGGTTGAATGAGAGGAACTCACAGCGTAATTGCTTCTGTAAAATATTTAGCAAAGATTTCTTTTATACCTTTAGTACATTTATTTTTTAAACCATTTTATTTATTTATCTTTAGAGGGGAAGAGAAGGAGAGAGGGAGAGAAATATCAATGTGTGGTTGCTTTTCGCGCCTCCCTTGCCAGGAACTGACCCGCAACCCAGGCATGTGCCTTGACTGGGAATCAAACCCCGATCCCCTGGTTCACAGGCCTGCACTCAATCCACTGAACTACACCAGCCAGGGCAGCCTTTAGTACATTTAAAATACAATTGCATTCATCCTATTTTTTCAGAAAGATCATCTATATCCAAATTGTATGACTTGTTTCATTTTGGTCCAGAAATTATCGAAGAAATAAAATTGGACTTCCATAACAGATTTTTGGCTATCTACAAGACAACCATTGTAAGAAAGTGACGTGATAACTGGGTTTGAAACAGAACCTTCCTGTGGCATACTAATGAATTCCATGTGATCAAATTATGTTGTGGTCTCCATTAACTCCAACAAATCATGTTAACAGCAGAATGAAGTTATTTTTATCATTTCATAGCAAATGCAATCAACTTCTCTTACTCTAAAGTAGACTTTTTTTTTTTTTTTTTTTTAATTCTTTACCCCTACCTCTTCCTTTGGAAATTGCTCCCTCCTATTGGGTGTGATAAACCTCTGCCTTGCAGTGACATGTGACTCAGGCTTGCCAATTAGAGAGCATCTCCGGTCCTGGGCACAAAGGGTGTGAGGGAAAAATGGGGGTTCTCTTTCTAAACTGATATGGTGGCTTCTGAGACCATGCCCTGTAAGCCTGCAGCAGCTGGAGATAGCCTTCTAGAGAGGAAAGCCAAGTAAGCAACAGAGACAGAAGGAGCCCTGATGACATTAATGAGCCCCTCCAGGCAGCCATCTCTGAAACCAGTCAGAACCCCTGGACTTCTGAGGAAATGCACCAATAAATTGTCTTTGTAGCTTATGCTATTCTGAGTTATGTTTCTTTCCAAAATATTCACTTATAAAGCCAGAAAAAATTCCCATATGAGCCATGCTCTGAAAATCAGAAATGACTTCTAGCTTCTTTATCATTTAGATTACCTCTTCATGATAAAGTATATGCCAAGGAGGTCACTCAGTAGGAAGCCCTAACTTTTAATAGGATTAAGGTTCTCATTTAGGGTATTACTACTGCCCAGTGTAGAGTTAACATTTTCATATTGCCTTCGCCAAAACCGAAAATTAATAAAAGATGTGGTTAGAGGACTGAAGAGAGAGCAATAAAATGTCTAAACCAGAACATCTCAGTAAATTTTTAATCTTATCAAATACTCCAAATGTGCCTTCACAATATCCATTATTTGCTGATATAGGACAATTCCTCTTCTTTGAGCTGAAAATTATATGACCTGCTACAGACTTTCAGGAATTGTTGAAATTGGTTTGTTGTGCTGGAATTTTGTTGTCTTGCGTATTATTCAGAAGTAAGCCATTGGCCTATGCTTGAAATTCTTCTGTTTCACAGACATTTTTGTCTCTACAAGTCTACAAGTATGCTGTTTCCCTAACTAGCATCCATACACTACTCAGTATGTTGCTTAACCACACTCATAGTCACTGTGAGCATAGGGAGTGTCGCTGCTGTGGGGGTGGGCCTGGCAGATGGACATAAGGACATTGCTCTGAGCCTCGAACTGCAGGCGTGGTTTCTTATGGAAAAGTAGGATACCAGTTCAGAGTTTTCACTAGTCTTTTTTCAGATGAGTTTGCACCTAGCTGTGTCAAATTTCATCTATAAAAAAGCCCATGAGCTGAATAATAATAATACAGGGCCCGGCACAAATAACGCCCCTGTTTTATTACAAAATCATAAGCATATAATTCTGTAACATAATATCACACTCGAACACACCACATGGCATTTTAGGTGAAATGTTCAAATTAAAACTATAAATTATTACACCCATATTATTACCGTACCAACCACACTCAAGCAGGCGTTACTTCTGCAGGAGCCTAATTATAAACAAATTTGAGCCTCACAAAGAACAGCATAAGGAGGCAAACCATCTCCAGAAACATGACAAGGTGGCTTAGGAGGACAACAACAATTAGTTCTGGAATCTAAGCGCAGCTCTGAGTAACACTTGTTCAAATGACTGACTATGATTCCCCAGGGAAAATTTTAGTCAAATATCCAGAGTTCCCCAATATCCACGTGCTGGATCTGTGTGATATCTTTGCCATTTCCTCACCTAACAGTCTCTCAGTTAATCTGGGTTCAAACAACCACACCTGTCTGGAACTCACCTTGGAAACATGGCATTCACCAGTAGTATTCGCCAGTGGTTTTCAAGCCATGAAATGGAATTGCCTGGAGTATTTTGTTTTGTTTTGTTTTGTTTTGTTTTGTTTTATTTTATTATTTTAATTTCTCATTAACTTTGTTTTAATGGGTCTCAAAATTCTGTGACAGATTTTGGTGGTATTGGAGTGCTTCTAACCATGTCAGGCCTGCAGGGTGAGGAGAGGAGGGATAGAGTTGCATTTGTTTTAAAGTTTGCTCCAGATATTTTAATGTTCAGCCAGGGTAAAGGTAAATAAGGTCTGTGAATGTGTGCTCTTAATTCCACAGAAAAAGACTTGAGAAACCTTCTGATCAGACACCACTGACTTAAAATTGTATTTGAAATTAAAACTAGTGATTGAATCAGCTCAGTGTGTCACTTCCCTGAACAGCCTTCTCTTCTTCCCAAGGTTATAGAAAGAGCATTGAGGAATGCTCCATAGGAGAAGGGGGAGGATTTGCCAGAAACAATTACACTGAAAAAGGACAGCTCAGAGCAAGGCTGAGATAAGAGCATCACTAACTAGAAAAACATTGCAAGTTACTACAGAAGCCATCCAGAGGCTACTCCGCTAGAGGTTACAGCCCCAAAGGTTATCTCTTATTGCATATTTCATAGCTTATTACATGTTAATGGTGATGATTAGAGGAATCAAAGCAATTGAATTATGTTCATGAATACTGACCTATTTAATATTGAGCAATAGCTATCATTTATTGGTCTGCATTAGGCAATTTACATGCCTAATTTTCAGTCATCACAATGGCCCTAAACATAAATATGACCCCCATTTTATGAACAAGAAGCTCAGGCTCAGGGAAGATGAATGACAATCTAAGATCATAGACTTAGTAATTAAAAGATTAAAGGCTGAACCATGTGACCCCAAAGCTTATATGTCTTTTTACTCTAAACCAAACTTGCCTAGTATGAGTCATGAATCATCTATCTAATCAGATAGTCCCTAGCCACATGTGTCTATTTTTTAAAATAAATTAAAATTAAATTGGAGGAAGACTTCAGTTTTTCAGTCACACTAGCCACTTTTCAAGTGCTCAAAAGTTACATGTGGCTGGCTAAATCCTATTAGATGGCATAAGTTAAAAAATTTTTTTTCCATCACTGTGGAGAGTTCTGTTATATGTCAGTGATGCTTCACACAGTTGCCTGTGTTATTGAGTAAGGCAGTCTATTCTGTGACTGGATTTCTCAAGTAAATCACTCCAACTCCTTTATGTTAATAGTTTTGATGTAATTCTAAAACATGTAATACATTTATGTGCTCATGTCTTAATTTGAGCTATTGTCATAACCATACCATAGCCTGGGTGGCCTATGAATAACAGATATTTGTTGGCTTAAAAGTCCAAGATCAAGGTGATGGCAGATTCTATGTTTGGTGAGAGTCTGCTTCTTGGTTGATCATAGACAGCCATGTCCTCTCTGTCTTCACGTGGCAGAAAGAGGAGGACAGCAAGATGCTCTGTCAGGGTCTCTTTTATGAGGGCACTAATCCCATACATGAGGGCTCCACCCTCATGACCTAATCACCTCCAAAGGCCTTACCTACTCAGAACATCACTTTGGGGATAGGATTTCAATGTGCAAATTCAGGGGTACACAAACATTTGGTCCATAGCAGCCTGCCTTAATCAGCAGAGTACACTGAGCTAAGTGCCTCTTTTTGCCATACAGGGCAAGGTGCCCACCTCAATGGACTTAAATGGCGGGCTTCATGGAACCTATGCTTCTCTCTCTTCTGGCTTCTCTGTTCTTACCTTCACTTCCTGTTTCCCTCAACTGTCTGCTCACTGTCGACCTCATTACAGTGTTCACTGACATTCCACCCTCAGCCTGCTTCTCTTTCTGCCCATGTACTCTCTCTGTGAGTTTTTTCCTAATTCCATGTCTCCCCCTGCCACAGGTTTGCAAGGGGCTCCAGAATTTTGATCTCTACACCCACCTCATTTTCTGATCTCAGAGAAGTTTCTTTATTCTAGCCCTTGACTAGGCTGGCACTACTCAAAGGGCTGTCTGTGGACCAGCTGTGGTCTTTGAATGGCCTGTTACTGCTCTAGGACAAGACAAGTCTAGGAAACGGAAACTTGTGTTTAGAAATTTTTATAGTAATTTGACATTGCTGGGACATTATGTTGTATTTTATACAATGTATGTACTTAACAGACAAGGGATTAGGAAGTAAAAATAAAAAATATATAGAGTACTTGACTATCTCCTAGGCTTCTAATTCTCATTACCACCACCTGTCCTTAACTGACACATCAGTCAGGGCGCAGGCAGGAAATAGGGAACGGGACAAGAACACGGGGAATTATGTACAGAAGTGCTCGGGAAGCTGGAAGGACAAACGGGGAGGTGAGTCAACCCCAATTTTAGCAGGAGCAGGAAACTTTACCATAAAGAGCACAGATAAAGAAGTTGGAACCAGTGAGGGGAACTGATTAATTATAAGGAATAACAAGGACTGCTCCCCAGGCACTGAGACCATGGAGGGCACACAGGTGATGTCTGTTTAATTGAACTAAACTGAACCGAATTGATTTTCCTGTTCTGTTATTAACACTGAACACAATGAAAAGTTTTCTGAGGAACTTTAGATCACCATATACTGCATCTAACAAGTCAATTATGCAAAAGGTTGTGAAACTGTTCAGGTCCTTGCCAGCTATAAAACTGATCTATGCTTCAGAACTGAGATGCTGTGTCTGCTTTTATGAAATAAATACATGAGCTCTTATTTTTAGTTGGCTCAGAACTTTCATTTACTTCCAGATTTTCAACTATTTCAAAAGGATTAAGTTGTCAGAATTTGCCTGCATAGTATGTGGAATATTTGGTTAATATATATGCCTTCTGAATTCTCATAGACAATGAAATAATGTATGAAACATGCAGAGCATTGTTAAACTATTTATGACAAGGTGAACTTAAGCTACTTACTTTAGAGAAATATAATCCATCTATTTTGTGCAGAGCTCACTAATTCTCATTTTTTCCTGGAATCAAAAATCAGAGGTGGCATGAATAACTGAAATCTCTAATTCCATTCAAACCTCTTCCTAATCAAATATTAAACCAGATCATTTGTAGCCAGGAAAATGAACTAATTTTAACTTTTGTCCTCTTTTCTAGCATTACATAGTAGAGATGCTAATGAACAAAATAGATAAGCTGGAGAGAATAAGAGAAAGGAATGTGTAAGGGAATATTAGGTCTCTGAGCCAAAGATGGTATTGATACATAGTAACCATTTTCCTCTATTTAAAACACATTTAAAGTAGGTGCACGGACTTATGAACTTCAGGGTTCAAGGTGTTTTTTCATGCTTTATTTTCTGAACTTTTTTCAAGTGTATGTTATGGTTTCTAAATGTTTTGTAAAGATCTATTCAGAATTGCATGTAGACATTCTATTTTTCAGTCACCCAGTATTACTCAGAAGAATTAGCAATAATTATTTCTAACATTTAGAGATAACCAAGATCCAAGATGGTGGAGAAGTGAGTGGAAGTTATACTGACCTCCTCCCAGGACCAATCTGGAATTACAACTAAACTGTGGAGAAACCACCCAGAACAAAAAACTGAACAATAGTGAGAGAGAAGCCTGTAACAATGGGCAGACAGAAGAATCAGCTTTAGCACAATGTGACTGGTAGGAAGTGTGGTGGAGATGTGAGAGGCCTGGCTGGGGAGCCATAGGTGGCAGCTGCAGCTGAAGTGCCAGAGGGATATTTAAGTGGCCAGTTGAATGGGAAGAATGGGAACCCCAGCCTAGAGCACCAGAGCCCCAAAAGTACACAGGTAACAACCAGCTGTGAAAAGCAGCAGGGTTGTGCTCTGCCAGAGATGGATAGCTGGAGACACAAAGAGCTGTTTAAAGGGCCAATGCACACACTTTCATCTGCATCCACTTACCTTGGGCTCTGGCAAAGGCAGGGACAGAGTGCGCTAGAGACACTTGAGGAGAGACTGGGGATGGAAGCTTTGGGGAGAGATCTGAGAGAGTAGCACCGGGGATCCCAGTGCTGAGTCATACCCTATATGGCAGCAGCCATCTTACTTTGGCAGACCACTCCCCTCCAAGGAGCAGAAGCCTGAGGGGAAGCAATAGCCCCTCCCCTGGTAGGGACTCCACCCTACCCTGTGGTGCTTAAGCCTGACTGCTGAGTGCAGAGTGAGTAGATTAACTACCAAAGGAGTCAGCCACAGACAGTAGATCCCTGGAAGTCTCAAACAGGCTGTCTAAGATCAGACAGGGTCACCTTCTGACATCACCAGAGGCAGATCCAGAAAGAAAAACAATGATAAATACTAGATGCCACTGAGATGAAATCCACTATGGTCTTCTCCATGATTTGCGATATTTTCTTGTCAATGGTCATCTCACATTCTTTTTCCCAATCTTAAAATGCCTGTGCTCTCTCTCCATCTTTAGCAATCTTTACTTGTTGGTTGTGGATAGGGTAGCCATTGTTGCATTTTTTTAAATTTTATCTCTAAATATTAACTAATTTTGTATTTCATATCTCAAATTTTAGCATTCCCCTCTTCGACTCTTCTTTTCACCTCAGATTTTAATTTTGCCTGTCTTAGCCTGTTTTTCTTTTTTTCTCTTCCATCCTGCCCTTTTTTCTTTTTTCCTTTTTGTCTCAAATATTAATTTTTCCCTTTCTTGCCTTGGTTTTTATTCCTCAATCTTAGTATTCCCTCTTCTTCTATCATCTCAAATTCACTTCCCTTTCTTCTAGACATCTCTTAAGCTTTTCTTCCTTTTTTTTTCTTTCCTTCTTATTCCCATTCTACCTATATTAATTTTAGCTCATTTGTTGTTGGTAGTGCTGTGGTGGACCTTTCTCTCCAACTGGGTTCCTATTTTTTTTTTTCATTTTTTCTTTCTTTCTCTCACTTTATTTTACATTATTTATTTAAATTTCTGTTTAAACTTAATACTGTAGATTTCCCTTCTCCTACTCCATTCTGCTTTCTTCATTCTCTTTTTTATTCATGATGTAAATTTAACTTTATCTTTTTGCATTGCTCTGATTCCCTGCTCTTATTAGTGTTCCTCCCTCTGCTCTCTCAAAATCATTTTTCTTTCAGTAGGTCATCTCATGTTCCCTCTCCTTTCTGATAATAGTCTTAATCTCTTTACACTCTCATTGTACTAGTTTATTTGCTTTTGATAGTGGGATTGTAGGTGGGAGTTATTTTTGCAGGAGTAGATTTGTTTCCTGGGTTTTGTGGTTTTGTTCTGATATACATGCTTAATAGCATACAAGACTTGGTGGGTAGAGTAACCCTTAGTCAACCAGTTGGAGGGTAGAATCCACCAAAGAAGAGCCAACCAACACTCAAAACCCAATTACATGCAGAGAGCCAATGTAAATGGCATAAAGGGCATCCCAAGAGCATCAAGTTCAGGAGATCAAGGAAACTGCATTACTAAATCACATAGGTGTCCTACCGTATTTCACATCACAAACACAGGGAGTCAAAACAGATCCATTTAAGAAGCAGAGGCAAACTAGAAGAGTATCCCCCCAAAATGAGAAGACAAAGAAACAAACAAGCCCCAATTGAAAGGAAAGGAGAAATCCCTAGAAAGAGTGCTAAATGAAATAGAGTCAAGTAATTATCAGATATTGAGTTCAAAGCAATGATTATAAGGAAACTCAAAGAGCTTAGACAGAATTACCAAAAACTACAGGGAAGCTACCAGGAACTTACTGCAAACCATATCAGCATGAAGAAGGTCATAGAAACTACCATAAAGAGCTAGGAGGAAATATAGAATACAATTCACGAATTGAAGGATACAGTAGAAGGAATCAAAAGCAGGCTAGATGAAGCAGAGGGTCGAATCAGTGAGCTGTACAAGGTAATGAAAATACAGTGGCTTAAAAGTAGAAACTAACCTAAAGGAAAAAACTCAAAAATATTCAAATTTATGGAGGCTGAATAGCATGCTATTAAACAATGAATGGGTTAAGAATGAAATTTAGGAAGAAATCAAGAAGTTTCTGGAAACAAATGAAATTGAATACACAACAGTCCAAACCCCATGGGACATGGTGAAGGCAGTCCTAAGAGGGAAGTTCATAGCAATACAGGCCTACCTAAAAAAGATAGAAACATCTCAAATAAACAACCGAACCCTACATCTACAAGAACTGGGAGAACAACAACAAACGAAACCCAGAGCAAGTAGAAGGAAGAAAATAGTCAAGGTAAAAGCAGAATTAAATGACATAGACACAAAAAGAACAATTCAAAGAATCAGTAAATCCAGAAGCTGGTTCTTTCAAAAGACAAACAAAATTGACAAGCCTTTAACCAGATTCACCAAGGAAAAAGAGAGAGTATCTAAATAAATAAAAACAGAAACAAAAGAGGACAAATTACAACTCTCCTGATACCACAGGAATACAAAAGATTGTAAGAAGTTAGTACAAACAACTATATGCCAAGAAATTTGAAAACCTGGGTGAAATAGACAAATTTCTAGAAACTTATAATCTTTCAAAACTGAATCAAAGAGAAGCAGAAAGCCTTAACAGATTGATAACAGCTAGTGAAAGTGAAGCAGTAATTAAAAAACTCCCTGCACACAAAAGCCCTAGACCAGATGTTTTCACCAGAGAATTTTAAAAAATATTTAAGGAAGGGCTAACCCCTATCCTTCACAGAGTATTCCAAAAAACCTGAGAAGAGGGAAGACTCCCAAACTCTTTTTATGAGACCATCAGCATACTAATTCCAAAACCAGAGAAAGGCACAACAAAGAAAGAAAACTATAGGCTAATAGCGCTGATGAATTTAGATGCTGAAATCCTCAACAAAATATTGGCAAACCAGATCCAGCAATACATTAAAAAGATCATGCACCATGATCAAGTGGGCTTCATCCCAGGGATGCAAGGATGGCACAATATTTGCAAATCAATAAACATAATACATGTTTATGTTTTATGTTTAAGCATAAAACATAAAACATAAAACAACAAAATGAAGGACACAAATCACATGATCATACCAATAGATTAGGAAAAAGCATTTGATAAGGCACACCAGCCATTTATAATAAAAACTTTCAAAGTAGGAATGGAGGGAGCATACCTCAACATAATAAAGGCCATGTATGAGAAACCTACACCAACATCATACTCAATGGGCAAAAACTAAAAGTTTTCCCCCTAAGATCAGCAACAAGACAAGGGTGTTTGCTTTCACCACTTCTAGTCAATATAGTATTGGAAGTCCTAGCCTCAGAGATCAGACAAGAAAAAGGAATAAAAGGCACCCAAACTGGAAAAGAGGAAGTAAAACTGCCATTGTTTTCAGATGACATGATAATATACATAAAAAACCCTATAGAGTCCACCGAAAAACTACTCAACCTAATAAGTGAATTTGGAAAAACAGTGGCATACAAAATCAATATTCAGAAAATGAGGGCATTTTGATACACCAACAACAAAATATCAGAAACAGAATTTAGGAAAAAAAAACCCATATACTATAGCAACAAGAAAGATAAAGTACCTAGGAATAAACCTAACCAAAGAGGTAAAGGACCTGTACTCAGAAAACTACACAACACTGAAGAATGAAATTAAGGAAGACCCAAATAAATGGAAGCATATACCATGCTCATGGATTGGAAAAATTAACAACATTGAAATATCCATACTACCCAAAGCAATTTATAGATTCAACTCAATTCCTAGAATAATACCAATGACATATTTCAAAGATAGAGAACAAACATTTCAAAAATATACATGGAACCATAAATGACCTCAATAGCCTCAGCAGTCTTGAGAAAGAAGAACAAAGCAGGAGGTATCACAATACCTGATATCAACCTACATTAAAAGTCCACTGTAATCAAGAGTGTGGTACCTGCATAAGAACATAGATCAATGGAACAGAATAGAGACCACAGAAATAAACCCAAGTCTTTTATGCCATTTATGGCATAAAATAGAGTAAAAATAGCCTCTTCAAACAAATGGTGTTGGGGGATTAGGATAGCTACATGTAAAAAAAAAATGAAACTCAACCACCAACTTACACCATACACAGAAATAAACTCAAG
This sequence comes from Anoura caudifer, assembly GCA_004027475.1. Taxonomy (NCBI): domain Eukaryota; kingdom Metazoa; phylum Chordata; class Mammalia; order Chiroptera; family Phyllostomidae; genus Anoura; species Anoura caudifer. Next base: position 118,393 of record PVKU01004021.1, read on the forward strand.
ATGGATGTAAGTCATGGCACCATAAAAGTCCTAGAGGAGAACATAGGCAGGAAAATCTCAGATATTCCATGCAGCAATATTTTCATCAATACATCTCCTAGGGCAAGGGATATAAAGGAAAGAATAAACAAATGGTACTACATCAAATTAAAAAGCTTCTGCACAGCTAAAGAAAACATCAGCAAAATGAAAAGAGAACTAACTTTATGGGAAAATATATTTGCCAATGATACCCTGGACAAGAGTTTGCTCTCTAAAATATATAAAGAATTCACATGAATCCATATGAGGAAGACAAACAATCCAATTAAAAAATGGGCAAAAGACTTGAACAGACACTTCTCTGAGTAGGACACACAGAGAGCCCATAGACATATGAAAGGATGCTCAACGTTACTAGCCATCAGAGAGATGTAAATTAAAACCACAATGAGATAACACCTCATACAAGTAACAATGGCCATCATTAACAAGTCAGCAAATAACAAGTGCTGGTAAGGGTGCAGAGAAAAGGGAACCCTAGTATATTGTTGGTGCGAATGGAGACTGATGCAGCCATTGTGGAAAATGGTATGCAATTTCCTCAAAATCTAGAAATGGAACTGTCTTTTGACCTGGGGATTCCATTGCTGGAATCCCTGTTGGATCCTAAGAACCCTGAAACACCAATTTGAAAGAACCTATGCACCCCAATGTTCATAGCAGTATTATTTACAATAGCCAAAGTGCTGCAAACAGCCTAAGTGCTCTTCAGTAAATGAGTGGATCAAAAAACTGTGGTACATTTACACAATGGAATACTATGCAGCAGAAAGAAAGGCAAAACTCTTACTCTTTGCAACAGCATGGATGGAATTGGAGAGCATTATGCTTAGTGAAGTAAATCAGTCAGTGAAAGACAAATACCATATGATCTCCCCTAAAAGTGGAACCTAATCAGCCAAAGAAACAAGTGAGCAAAATAGAATCAGAGACATTGAAATAAAGAACAAACTGACAGTAACCAGGGGGGTTAGGGGAAGGGGATAACAGGGGAAAGAAGGGGAAGGGTTGTCAAGGGACATGTATAAAGGCCCATGGACAAACACCACCTGGGGAGAAAGATTGAATGTGGGAGGGTGGGGTGTGGGCAGGGCAGAGGAGAGTAATGGGGGAAAAATGGGGACAAGTGTAATTGAATGACAGTAAAAAAGTGAAATAACCTGCAAATTATTGGAAATTTTAACAAAATATCAGAATGCTTTTGGTATAGTTATGAATGTTAGCTCCTTCAACCACTTATTCTTCTCTCACTCATTCTGTCACCGTATCTCTCATGTTCGGTGTTTTCACTCATGCATCTAGTCATTCACATCTTACCTGCACTTAGTACCATAACTTTCCTAGTTCATTGGGTAATCACACACCAGTCAAATGTATTCTTTATTACCTCTCCTTTCATTTACAAAATTGGTAAAAGATCAGCCTTTTGAACGGTGGTTTAATGACTGCCACTTACTGTATTTACTCGGAAATTACACATAGCCTTACTTTTCTGCTATTTAGTTTGACTGCTAACTGCCAGGACTTTTAAGTAGATATCCTTTTATGTTATTTTTATTTTTTATATCCTCATCTGAGGATATGTTTATTCATTTTTTTTTAGAGAGAGAGGAAGACAGAGCAGAGAGAGAGAGGGAGAGAGAAACATCTATGTGAGGGAGCAACATTCATCAGTTGCCTCCCATATGTGCCCCGACTGGGGATCGAACATGCAACCTAAGTATGTGCCCTGACCAGGGTTCTATTCACAACCTTTTGGTGCAACAGGTGACAGACACTCCAACCAACTGAGCCACCCAGGGCTAGACATCCTTTTTAAACTTGGGCAGTTGCAAAGTCCACGCCAGTTTTTCATAGAAGACAAATGAGTTAGAGGAACTGAGGAAGGGAGATTAGGAAAGGACTAAATGAGGTGAGGAAGAGAGTATCTCTACTCCACATCATTCTACCTAGTCCAAAAAGCTTCATCCAAGTTTTGCTGTAGAACATACAGGAAGACTAAATCACAGTATGTTGAAATCTTCCAGGGGAAAAAATCAGCATATGTTGTCATTTTGGTGTTTCTGATGAAACAGAAGTATGGATGCACACACACTCAGCATAGGCTACAGAAATGTCAATGCATAATTACGGCATTTTTGCAAATGCACATCCTCCTCTGACAGCCTCGACTTTCTATTTAATTGTTAGTTGGGAGTTTTATGCAAAGTAGTGAGTAGAAAATTTAAATACTAGCACAATTTTCTCATAATCATAAAGCATAATAATCTCTTATGAATTTAGGATTGGCTGGATTCCCAAACACTTAGAAAACATCTTAATTATGCTGTTCTTCGAAGGTCTTTCTACGTTACATTTGATTAGATCACATAATTCTCAGAACACCAATCTCTCTGTGCACTAATAAATTGTCCTGCTCAATTAAGGGTACTTGGTGGGCTCCTCATTAATGTCCCTTGACACTACTAAGCTATAAGAAAAAGGGATGTAGCTAACCCCTTTTCAAATTTCTCAAACTACTTAGGAAAATCAGAGCAGCTGACAAAATTTCATCAGATACTCACTGAGATAACGAGCTCTGCTAGTGGCATATTTATGATGTCACTTTATATTCACTGACCTCCCTCCCCTAGGAACTGCTACAATGTCTCCACACTGCCACATTTCCAGGACAACCCAGGCCTGAGTGCCAGGAAGTGCTGTCATCCCGGGGAAGCTCCGATCTCAGTGCAGTTACCAATGCTCACCAAATCACTTTTCCCACCTGGAAAAACACAGCAGAATCCAGGAAGAACAAAATGGGGATCACAAGAAGATCTAACTTTTCCTTGGATTAGAAAAGATTCATAAAGTTACATATTTAAGAATATAAACAACAGAAATATTCTTGTTAACTTCCTAAGAATAAGGTGTTGCTTTTCTCTAAATGCAAATATTTCCCCTGACAGGTCTGGCTCACTTGGTTAGAGCATAATTCCATGAACCAAAAGGTCATAGGTTCCATTCCCGGTCAGGGCACCTGCCTAGGTTACAGGTTCCATCCCTGGTTGGGACACCTGCAAGAGGCAACCATTAGATGTTTCTCTGTTTCTCTCCTTCTCTCTCTTCCTTCTTTCTTCTTTCTCTAAAATCAATAAGCATGCCATAGGGTGAGGAAAGAAAATAGATAAATAAATAAATAAATAAATACATACATACATACATATATACATAAATAAAGAGACGCAAATATCATATTTGAGAAAATAGAGTTATGATGACAGTTCATGTATGTACCAATAAGATGGGAATCACTCAGGCAGGGCTGTGGAGGGGTGGGGGAAGGAGGAAAACCCGCTTTTCAGAATACTGGAAACCTGCAAGCAAAAATGTTCTTTGGGCGAGACTGACAGTTTTTTCTGCTTTCTCCCCTGGGAAAACATGGCTATGCTCATATTTTCTTTTCTCCCCAATTTTATTGGAATATGATAGATATATAGCAGTATGTAAATTTAAGGGGTCCAGCATAATTTGATACATGTATCTATTGTAAAATGATTATCACATTCAGTTTTGTTAATATCCATCATCTCACATACTTACAATTTTTTCTTGTGATGAGAATTCTTAAGGTCTTCTCTTAGCACCTTTTAAATATACAATATTGTTAACTACCATTACTATGCTGTACATTATATCCTCAGAACTTATTTATCTTGTAAATGGAATTTTGACATTTGACCTATGACCTCCTTCATCTACTCCCTCCATCAATCTGTTCTCTGTTACTATGAGTTGTTTGGCTTTTTAAAGATTCCACATATAAGTGAGACCATGCAGTATTTGTCTTTCTCTGTCTGACTTATTTCAGTCAGTACCTGCCCTCAAGGTTAATCCATGTTGTCACAAATGGCAGCATTTTCTTCATTCATGGCTGAGTAATACTCTATTGTGTATGTGTGTGTATCTCTCACATTATCTTTGTCCAGTCATCAGTTGATGGACCCTTAGGTTGTTTCCATGTCTTGCCTTTAGTAAATAATGCTGGAATGAGCTAGGGGTACAGATACCTTTCTGAGTTAGTGTTTTCTCTTTCTTTGAATAAATACCCAGAAGTGGAATTGCTGGATCATATGATAATTCTATTTTTAATTTCTCGAGGAACCACCATACTGTGTTTCATAGTGGCTACACCAACTTGTATTCTCCCCAGCAGCGCACATGTGTTCCCTTTTCTCCACAGCATCTCCAGCACTCATTTCTTACCCTTTCGATGACAGTCATTCTAGTAGAAGTAAGGTGATAACTAATTGTGGCTTTGATTTGCAGTTCCCTGATGGTTAGTGATGTTGGGCATGTTTTCATGTACTTGTTGTCCATTTGAATATCTTCTTTGGAAAAATATCTATTCAGATCCATTGCCCTTGTTTTAATTGAATTATTTGTGGGGTTTTTGTTGTTGTTGTTGAGTTGTATGCTTTCTTATATATTCTGGACAGTAAGCCCTTATCAGATATGTGGTTTGAAAATATTTTCTCCCATTCCACAGGTTGCATTTTCATTTTGTTAATCATTTCTTTTACTTTGAAGAAGATTTTAGTTTGATGTAGTCCCACTTGTTTACTTTGATTTTGTTCCTTGTGTTTTAGGTGACATATCCAAAAATTATTGCCAAGACCAATGTCAAGGAGCTTTTCCTTTTGTTTTCCTCTAGGAGTTTATGGTTTCAAGTCTTACATTTAAGTGTTTAATTTATTTTGAGTTAATTTTTGTGATTGGGTATCGTGTGTGTGTGTGTGTGTGTGTGTGTGTGAATATATAATTTTCCAAGCACCATTTATTGAAGAGACTGTTTTCATCAGTGAGTAACCTAAACTTAATTTGGAACCACAAAAACCCCTGAGTAGCCAAAGCAATCCTGAAAAAGAACAAAGTTGGAGATATTATGCTTCCTGATTTCAAATTATATGATAAAGCTATAATAATCCTAACACTATGGTATTGGCATAAAAGCAGACACATAGACCATGAAGCAAAATCAAGATCCCAGAAATACACACATGAGTATATGGTCAACTAATGTTCAAGAAGGGACCCAAGAATACTCACTCGATTAAAAGATTTCTTCAAAACAAGAATTCAAAAAAATGAGGAGAGGCTTAGGAGCCTCTGGGATAACTTTAAATGTTCCAACATCTGAATCATAGGGGTGCCAGAAGGAGAAGTAAAAGAGCAAGAAATTGAAACTTATTTCAAAAAATAATGAAGGAAACTTTCCCAATCTGGCAAAGACAATAGATTTGCAAGTCCAGGAAGCTCAACAACTGAACCTAAACAAAAACAAAACAAACTTAGCAAACAAGTAGAACAGGAACTGAATCACAGAAATGGAGATCACATGGAGGGTTATTAGTGGAGAGGGGTGGGGAGAATGGGGGAACAGGTACAGGGAATAAGAAACATAAATGGTAGGAACAAAACAGACAGGGGGAGGTTAAGAATAATATGGAAAACGGAGAAGCCAAAGAGCTTATATGTATGACCCATGGACATGACCTAAAGGGGGTGATGCTTGTGGAAGAGGGATGCAGGGGAGAGGAGGACACAGGGGGGAACAGAATAGGACAACTCTAATAGCATAATCAATAAAATAGACCAAAAAGTTTCCTCAACAATATCTTAAATCATAATTTTATTTCTTTCAGAATGAAGATATGACCTCCAATATAACAAAGCCAAGGCATAAGAACTACTGTCCATTTACATCCTAATAGATGCTTTCCTGTACAGCCTGGGTTATCTGTGGCTTCATCTAGGTAGTTATACATACTGTATATATTCATATTTCATATTTTTTGTTTAGTTAAATTAAGCTAATTAAAGTACATATGCACCTAATCACATTTTTTCCTACTAGTCTATAGCCCATCTGACATGTTGCATTTTCCAGGTAGCTTTATAAATATAAAGAGGTCATTTTATAGATCTATAATATACTTCTTAACCTGCATTTAACTAAGTAATATATTGATGAAACAGATATGTTTGTTTTTCTGTATCTCAAATTCTAAAAAAGCAACTTAATTTAGAAAGGATATATACTTTAGTTGTTCATATGGAAAATAATACAATAAGTAATAAGTAATAACACAAAAATAAATATAAGAATAAACTGTTTTGCACACTTTCAAATGCAAAATTGCTGTTGCCCTGCTGAATGATTGCTTCTAAATGGTGTTTCAAAAGATTCTTGATGCTTGCAAGAGAATCTCTGATCATTTATCTCTAATTTTAATACAGAACATTACTGTTGAATATTGTTGACAGGCATGATTAAATGGTAAAATAAGACTTTTTCTCTTTTTTTGATGTTTGTTCTTATTTATTTGTTACTCTTACAATATCTAATTTTTAAAAATTATTTTATTTGTATATTTTTAGAGAGAGGGGAAGGGAGGGAGAAAGTGAAGGAGAGAAACATCAATTTAAGATCGGATCCCAAATGGGAATCTGGCCAGTAACCCAGGCATGTGCCCTGACCAGGAATTGAACCAGTAACCTTTCAGTCTGCAGAACAACACCCAACCCACTGAGCCACACCCATCAGGGCGGAAGATCTCATTTTTGACTGGACTCAGACTCAGAGGTTGAAGCTCTAAGACAGGACAGCCTACTACTCTTGGCAATTGGTTCCTGGCATTTGTCTTTGGCCTCCTTCATTCTCTTAGCCACAAGTTTATCATATTCTGCAGCCTTTTCCCTATTTTTCTTGGTGCATTGTTTCTTCAGAGAAATACATCAATGTTTGTGTTTCAGTTCACATGGAGTAACGAGACGCTGAATCTTAGGTGCTTTAGTCCTAAGTTTCTCATCTTCTTTGTTTAGGGACTTTCTCACAACATATTGGTGGACATGATCTTTAGAGAGATTGATTGAAGAGTTTGCCAATTCTGCTAAGCCTTCTGGGTTCCAGGAGATGAGGCACAATAGTATCAATGATACCAGGAATATTTCTTTCCCCTTGTTTTTTTTTTTTACAATGACCAAGTTAAAAATACTGAGATCAGCAGCATCCACAATGCAGATTTGCATTTTCTCTCTCCAGTCCTCCTAGTCTTTAACAGGAATTCCCCTTACTCAGTAGCAGGCAGACATGGCCACAGGTCAAGAAACCCTGCTTTACAGGGAAACCTTGTTAACTTTTCCTACCCCAGATTTGAACCACATAACCCTTCCTTTCTTCACCCAGAGCATCAGCAGCAACTTCAGTGGCCATATGCTTCTCATAAAAGGTATGAAGTTTGCATTTACCACCCATTTCAATGCGTTTCTGCCAGCCAGTGGCTGGGAAAGATAATCAGCTTCATCCTGGAGCAGCCAATTGCTTCTCAGGTGCCTCAAGAAAGAGCTAAAATGACCTTTTAATGTACAAAGAAAGACAGGGTTAATTGAAGTATACAGTAATAAAAAGCATAATTATATGACTTAATATTCAATGAATTTTTATATAAAACATGTTTTGACACTGCATATAAATTTTAGTCTATATTTTTGAAATCATCTTAATTTTATGCTCAGATTAGAATTCTAAATCAGAATATTACAGATATAGAAAAATAATAAGTTCCTACGAATTTTCAAGATTCCAAAGAAAAATAAAGCAGTAGATTTTTACAACTTTCATAATCCTTAAAACCAAACACACAAGAAGTGTTTCTTTTTCTTATTAATGAAATCAATGAGATCATCAAAAGCATCAGAATCTGAAACAAATAGTTTAATGATTTCTGGGGATTATTTATTTAAAAAATTTTACTTTGAAAAATGTACTTTGTGGGGCATAAACTCTTTATGTGTTGTACACATTAATTTAACCCACCCTTAGTAAGAGTAGAAGAATTATTTATGGAGTAGAAAAGTTGTAATTTTTTGTCATAAGCAAATCTGATACATTGATAGCTCAGGATTCCTACGTTTTGTCTTTCCTGATGAGTAGGTCTTCCTTATTCCATATACTCCCATGAATAAATGACTTCAATAAACTTAAAGATATTTTCCACATTTGTGGGGTTGGAACTTTTTAAAAATATGTATTTTATTATTGTTCAAGTACAGTTTTTTGTGATTACACCTCACCACTTCCCCCCCCCCAAACCAGCCATCCCACCACCTTCCCTGCTTCCACCCTCATTTGGTTTTGTCCATGTGTCCTTTATAGTTGTTCCTGAAAACCCTTCCCCCTTTATATCATCCCACCTCCCCTCTGGTTACTGTCAGATTGTTCTTATAACCAGAAATTGTCTTTTTTAATAGAAGTAAGAAGAAGTAGAAATACAAGTTCTTAAAAAGAGCTTTTATAAATAAAAAAAACTCTCTACACCAATAGACATCAATTATTCAGAAAAGATTTCAGTATATTGTACATTTATCATAAAATATTTGCAATAAAAAGCATCTAAGTTATACGATACTATAACTACACCCTGTATGATGAAGGACTTACTGTATTTTTCCACACATTGAGGTCAACCACATAATGTACAAGTAGTGAAATCACTTCCAGCCACAAATATGCCTGCAAGTTTCCAGCTTCTGTTCCTTTTCATTTACTTGAATTTCTTTCCTCTACAGTGATAAGAAAAGCTTCAAAACTCTTAAAAGGGAATCTAAGGAAAATATTTTCTATAAGAGAATTTCCAGGTATTTATAAGGTTCCTTGGATGGCAGGAATAGTAAGAAGTATCTTTGATGTTTCACCAAATGACAGGCAAAGCCTTCTAATAATTTATAAACAAAGTAATTGATCAAAGATTCTAAAACATTTATATGCTGAAGATAGTATTTGTGCATTGTACATAAATAGACTCACAGAATTCACAAAGCAAAATAAGAACTTACCAGTTATTTACTCAACGAACTATAAGCAAGAGTTATAGGTAATGTTTCTATGAAAGAAAGTCAGAATTTGGAGGAAGACATTTTCAATGCAGCTGAGATAATTTTTAAGGGAGTTGGAAATAGGTCATGGGAGAACTGAGAAGGGATAAATCTCCGAAACGACATGAAAGTCTGGGTGGTGGGGCAGACAGCACACTGACCAGTTGTTCTGCATTTCTCTAAAAGACTAGGTATAAAAGAATGTCATCAATTAGAAATAGAAAATATTCTATTTTGCTATGTGGAAGAACTTACAGATTTAAGAAGCAAAACACTTCAAAATTCATTTGAGTCTTGTAGCCCCATAACACTAAATTAGAAAGCAATTAATTCTGGACAGTGAAGACCATCTATTAAAAGCAGAGGGCCATATGATTCTCTGACGTTAAAACAGTGTTATATCTCTACTAAGTGAATTAAAATTCTCTCAAATGCCTGGTGTAATTGATTATAGGCCAAACTATAACAGAAATGCTGTTGATGCCATTTTGGGGTCAGCAAAGATTTTGATCTAATTAACAGAAGAGAACAGATAAAGAGAGACTGTTTTTCAGAGAAGTAAAAATTTCAAAATTTGTTTATCATTATCAAAAAGTGTTGGTTCTTCCTTTAGTACTGTGAAAATTAATAGGAACAAACCTCATTTACAAAGGAGTCTGGGAGGCCAGAGGAGAAAACGGACATGCACATGCCACTCATGTTTCTTTTTTGTTTCCTTTGTTTCTTTGGACAGGGCATGTGGGTCGCCCCTAGATTGCACATCTCAAATCGAAATTCTTTCTTGTCCTGAGTAGGCCCATTTTGCGGTAGAAATATCTGGCTGTTTATTTGTTTAAAGTCAACAATAACTTATAAATTACTGGGTAAAAAATGCATAAACAAGACAAATAATGTTTCAACAATTTTATTCAACTACCTTGGAAAGTAAGAGCAAAGCTGGAGGAATTTTACTATTGTGTTATGCCAAGATTGTTATAAAGTGACAGTAATTAAACCATGAAGTAAAAGATTAACAAAATAGACTAGATTAAATCAGGGAATTCTGTTCATTAAAAGGAAAACCACAAAGGGGAAGAATTTGCAACACCTATGACTGAAAAAAGGCTCCTTTGTAAAATATATAAAGAGTTCACAGACACCAAAGAAAAGTGGGCAAAAAACTTGAACAGGATTCACAAAAGAGGATATTAAAAATGGGCAGTAAGCATTAAGCATATAAAAAAAATGTGTTCACACTCATTAATAATCAGGAAAATGCAAATTAAAACCATAATAAGTTACCACTACACAACTATCAGAATGGGTAAAATTAAAAAAAATAAATTTACAGGTTTTGGAATAACTAGAACTCTAATGCATAGCTGATAGGAGTGTAAGTTTGTACAAGCATTTTGCCATTGTCTGCCAAAGCTGACCACACCCATACTCTAAGACCCAGCAATTCTACTTCTAGATACATGCCCAAAGGAAATGCAATCATACGTGAACCAAGAGACATGGACAAGAATGTTCACAGCAGCACAGTTTACAAGAGCTAAAAACGGCAAAAACCAATGTTCCTCAAAAGTAGAATAGATAAATCAATTGTAGTATATTCATACCATGGAATACTATAAAAAATGAAAATAAATTAGCTGCTGATATATGCAATCACAAGAGTGAAACTGACAAGCACTTAATTAAATAAAAGAAGCTAGATACCAAAAATGTGCACCATGAGATTCTAGTTACAGATAACATTTAAAAAAGGCAAAACTAATCTATGGTTTTAGAAGTTAGGATAGATAAGGTTACTTTGGGGAATAGGGTGCTGTTAGTAACTGGGAAGCAACGGATAGGCTAGGAGGGGCTTAAGAGGTGGTAGTAATTTGATGTTTCTATAATGCATGGTGGTTACATGGGGTACACTTTGTGTGAATTCAGCAAACTTACATTCAAGATTTGTATAGTTAGTTACACTTTAATGAAATATATAAGCATGTAAATTTTTGTAGCACTTTAAGTATATATTAATATATGTCTGCAAGGCAATTATATTTCAATTAAAAATTATATTTAAAATATACAAAGTAGAGGTTAAGTAACACTGCTAAATACACAAAGTTACATATAATTAAGGGGGGAAAGTGACAGATTTTAAAGAGATTTCACCAGTTTGGACCAATAAACCAATGCTACAAGGTGAAGCTTAATAGGTATAAGTACAAAGTCATACTCACGTGTTTACAAAAACAACCTACCCTTACATAGTCAGCAGTGCGTGTAAAAGAAGCCTAAGTGCTGTGAATAGGGAGACTAAAGTGATTAGATGTCATCTAGATAGGAGCCCTTAATTGACTTCTGTTAACCTTTCTCTGAAGTAGCACTAAAGATGCTGGTAATAGAATGGAAATACCAAAAGTGTCCATCTATTGCCAAAGTAGACAATTTTCTGAGACAATTTGCCATAAAATATTTTTTATAAAGCAGTGGAGCTGAATTAAGAATTGCAACTGCTACCGTGAGGCTATTTGGTCAGATGAAATGGGGCAAAGCTACTGGCAAAAATTAAGGCTGAAATCCAGCAATTTCTCCCTCACTTCCTGCCAAGCAAAACAGAAAACAAGAGCATGCCCCATTCAGAGAACAGACAATGGCCTCCCTATTTGTTTTCCCCACTTTTACCAATAGCCCTTTTTCTAGCTTGGGCAGCAACTCCCTGAAAAGAAGGAAGTTGCATATGGGATCCGTAAAGCATACTCCAAGTCTGGCAGAGTCTGGATGTGAAGAGTCCAGATAACAGTGTATGTTAGGCCTTGGATTTGTGAGTGCCATGAAAGAATCTTTTCAGAGAAATAGACATTAGGCAAAGGGAAGCACCTGACACATTCCAAAGGAGCTTCATGAAATGAAAATTGTGAGACTTTGATAAATGCTGTGAAGGCAATGGTAGAAAGTAGTATGATAACTAGGCACTGGTTAAGAGGCTGGTGCTAAGATGGGGTGCTCAAGGCAGCCAATAGAGAAAGGTGATTCTTGGGCTGAGGTCTGAAGGACACAATGGATCCAGCAAAATGAGTGGAACATTCCTGGCAAGGAAGAAAGTAGTGCAAAAGCCATCATGCAAGATTTTTCTTAACTCAGCGTGTTTGAGGAACAGAAAGAAAGTTAATGTAAGTTGATTCATTGTTTCTTTTTTTCCTTTTAAATTTGCTCATTTTGCCTAATGGTCTCATCTGCCACCACTTTGCTTTCCTTTTATATTTTCATTTGCTATCAGACATACTTTTGCTCCCAACTTGATGTCATTTGTAAATTTAGTTAAAACGTATTCTATTTTACATAAAAGCTATTGCTCATATTTTAAATAAGGCCAAAGGAGAGTAAGCCCAAAATAGAATCTATTCAAAATCCTACTTCAGGGTAATATTCATTAATTACCAGTTTTGGGGGAGTCACAAATTTACATAACTACACAATTCTTCAAGTTGCCATTATTAATAATTATAATAATAATAAGTATGTCTGCGAACTACTAATGCATGAGGGCATGGGGTCAGATTTTACATAGTCCTCTAAACAACCTTCGAAGTACTGTGCATAAGAGGAACTTGGGCCTGAGAGAGTTAAATGAATTAATTGCCCAAGGACAATAACCAGGAACTGTGCAAGAGTTAGTGCCCAAATACAGGTTTCTCTTGTTATCTGAAAGTGGGTCTTTCCTTTGAAACCTTTCAAATCTTTCCTAAGCTGAAATGGGGTAAAGCAAAGAAGCAATTACCTTACCACACATCTTGCTAACAGATGCATTGACTAAATCAAGATAAAGCACAGATGCTCACAGCCACAGTTCAAAGCTCTGGCAGCTTGACTCGGAGAGGCTGAGTGTGGTTCCCAGGGAAGGAGCTTGGCAGGCCGCTCTAGCTGCTACAGGTGAGTGCTGCCTCTTTTGCTCCCGTAGCAAAGGAAATGCTATGATATGTGTCCATTTTGTCTTTATTTTGAAAAAGCAAAAATCATCTTCAGATTTCTTCTTTCAGTTAGCAAACACAGTTACCAATTAATGTAGGTCTTTCATAAAAGCAAACTTTCAAAAAGCAGGGGACACCTGTTTGTATGTGAGCCCGACTGCATGCAGTAGAATTTCCCAGGGTTTGATGGAAAGAGTTATTTCCTCCCTAAGGGCTGAGATTTCTTCAGATATCTTGTTCTGGGCCCTATTAACCACCTGATGGTTTCAGCTATTGTACATGCTTGGATAATTCTTAAACTAGATATCTATCATCCTGTTCACTCTTTACCTAGAATATACCTTCCCCCTTTTCTCATCTCTTACTTATCTACATATTTTTCTAAGACTCTTTATCATCTCATCTTTGAAACCTCTCTCTTGGTCCCACTCCAATAATACCCCTTTCTCAATCACTAGCTAGCCGAACCTGAGAAGAACTGACCACCTGGTCTTTTCTTATAAGCTTTATTGATATATAATGACTTCCATTTTGTTTATGCTCATTTAGGGAGAATATGTGTTCTTTTGTTTCCAGTCCCTTCTCCCTTTGTTCCATGGTCCATACTGTAGTGACAACCCACACGTACTGTAAATCTAATGTCATCATTCTTTTTCCATAAGCTTTAATCGTGTCTCAGCATGAAGTCCAAACTGCCCAGCCTGACCCACAACAGACATTAAGTGAAATGATTCATAAATGAGTGGGCTTCTGGTCAGGACTGGTCAGTAGTTACTCCTCTTCAGTCTTTGGATATGTTTAACTTCTTCCTCAATTTCTAAAAAGTCAGATAGTAGAAGTTCTAAAATAGAATTTGCTTAGTATTTTAGTAACATGGTCTTGGAAATATGAAGCTGCCCAGGACTAGGGTGAGATACGTGAGGTGCCCAGCACAGAAAATGTCAGGAGGCTCTCACTCTCAAGGAAATGCACCTGCCAGCCACTGGGGGTAAGGAAGAAGTGCACAGACCTACAGAATGGGCAAAGAATGCAAATCTATCTGTGTTTCAAGTGAATGTTTACAAATCAGCTATCTCAGCCAAGCAGGATTTTAGTTGTCAAATAGAGAGGATGACTTATTCATTCTGTGGATACCAGTCTGTTTTATTCCTTAGCCACTCTTGTCATTGCCTAATGGGTTGATGAATGGGATGGCCATGGTGGCAGGAATAGAAGTCATGCTTGGGATCAGCAACATGCACCGACCTGACTACCGTCACTACTCAGTGCCCAAACTGCAGCAGAGGCTAACACTGAGTACCAGCAGTGGTGCCATTCTCCAAAGTGAGTTGCTTGCTAGGCAGGTTGATTACTTTGGACTACTTCTAACATGGGGGGTGGGTAGGATTTTGTTTTCACAATTAATAGATTGTTACTCTGGATATGGATTTGCTTTCCTTACTTGCAATGCTACTGTCAAAACCACTGTCCATGGACTTATAGAGTGTCTTATCCACTGTCACGATAGTCCATACATCATTATTTCTGACCAAGGAACTCACTTCACAGTAAATGGAGTGTGACGATTGTTACCAGACTGAATTCATCTTTTACTCAGTAGTTGCAGGTCCAATTACTCAGTAGTTGCTGGCCAAAAGACAGCTCTAAGAAGATATTATAAGAAGGAACTTATTGCAAGCCTGCAAGCAGGAACACACCGGGGATCACTCTCAGAGCAGTGCATCCCTGAACAAAGGGTTGAATTCATCTTTATTCAGGGAAATCATGCGGAAACATTAAGGTGAGCTTCATCATCACATGTATAGGTAGGGATATCCCTGTGCCTGCACAGTTAGCAAACATGCCTATACATACATCACATATTCAAAAATAGTGAAAGACTTCCCCACTCCACCTGCCTGGGGGTGGGGGGGCCTTTTAGTACTATATTGAGGGTGTAATGAGAGCTCATGAGGAGGTCAGTAGAGGGTCCTTCAGGCGACTTAGTCCAGCCCTAGCTGGTTTGAGCTGGATTAACCCCGTGGTTCTAAATCATTCCAGGAGTCTCCTTAAAAAAAAACAGGTCTGGCAATTGTCAAAATCAAGGATGGCATAGGTATGGAAGAAAGTTTAACTAATTAAGCCTCAGCCTTTCTGTTAAACTGTTAGTAAACCTTTCAACATTTAGGGTGATCTAAGTGAGTCTACAGGCTCATCTAAGCAATATTAACTCTTTCCTGACTTTTCTCCTAATATCTCAACCTCTGTCTGACCAAAACTTGCTTCCCCAACTAACATCTGTCATGGCAGGTTGCTAACCAGGTAGTATAATTGAAGCACACTAAACTGCACATATTAAAATGTACAATTATATATATCAAAGTTATACCGACAAATCTATACCTGAAAAAAAAAAGATGACAATTAGTAAAAGTTTGGATGCTTGCCAGGCATTTGTAGAAAACATATGGTATCTTTCCACCCTTTTTTCAAAAGCATTTCTGCCTTCCGTTTACTCTGACCATGGCCATGGCGACAGGGATATGTGATACAGGCTGGTCATGTTACTCTCTCCCTGCCATGGAGATGGGCATGTAACCCAAGACATGCCTCTCACTATCAAGGTTAAAACGGAGCCGGCTTCTCTGCCACCTTTTATTTCCACATTTAGAGCCTTTGGGATGTGAGTATAGGAATGCTGGAAGCTTTATTCCTCTATTGCACTTAGCATAAAACTGACATGAAGAAAGGAAAGATGAAGGGATAGAGAGAAGGAAGAAAGTTGAGAGAAAAGGAGACAGGAAGGAAAAAAAGATTAGAGAGAGAGTGAGAGAGAGAGAGGGGGAGAGAGGGGAAAGGTGGGAGAATGAAGACGAGAGAGAGAAAGGGGGCGGGGAGGGGAGGGAAGGAGAGAGAAAAGAGACATACTTTGAAATACTTTGAACATATTGCCCCGGGAAGCCAGCTTCACCTCTGCCTTAACTGCAGTGCTAATAAATTTCCTTCTTTGGCTTAAGACGATTTAGGTTTCTGTCATTTCCCATGGACAGCATCTTGAATGATACAATATTTATGTTGTGCCATTCTTTTAGACAAAGAAGAGAGGTGAGATTTCTATTATTTTCTTTTACTGGCTGCATTCTCTTTGCTTAGAAAAGAGTTCTTTTTACTCCAGGTTGGGTACTAAAAGATCCTTTAGTATGCATTTCTTTGAGGACTTTTCTCTCTCTTCTTGCATGTACTGTTTTTTTGTAAAGTTTCTTTGCCTTTTAGGATGTGGGCTATATTATTTACTGGCTGTTTCAGTCCCTTCTGGGTGGTAGGAATGAAAATTTAAAACAATTAAGTTACAGAAATCAGAATGTCTTCCTATTTCCATCTTCCCAACCATACGGTACCGGTTTGAGTGTGGGGTGATCCATGATTTTTTTCTAGGTTGAGCCCTATTAATGCAGGAATCAGTAATAATTTGCCATAGACTCTAATAATATCATTTTCTGTCCTTCATCATTTATAATGCAGATATAAATGCATTTTGCATGTATTTTATGAGTATTATCTTAACATATTATTGGGAATTTCACAAAAGGTGAACCAAGTGGTGCTTGCACTCTTCCTTGCTACAATGGGAAGCCTGGAAACTTGGTGTTCTGCAATACAAACTGTTCCCTGTGTCCACCAGACTTGTAAGTCTGGAAACAATTAGACTTCCATTGATGTTTCTCTCTTATGGAAACCCCAAGTTGTGAAGATGTCTTTGGTGGTGAAATATCAGTTGTCTTAAGAGGATAAAGGAGAGACATTTCTGGACAGATAGTCAGCCCACCATCCCCCGATGAGCCTGCTAACAAGGTCTACCAACCCTAAAAAGTCAGTCCTGCTTCCAAAAAGAGCAGACTGAGGAAGAATAATATTTGGGAGGCTCTGAAATGAAGAAAACACACCTGAACAATAAAAAGCCTACAGAAAGCACCCCCACACTAGACTCAGAGGGTTCTTCCATGTTGGCCTTCAGATATTTTTTCCTAGTTACTGATCTCCCACGACAGATACTAACTGGGAATAGAAGTTATGGTCAGACAGAGGATAGGAGGTTGGGAGAAAAGTCATGGAAGAAATACTTTGCTCTTGGGATATTTCTATTTGGGGGCTTAACATTTTTCTTTCTGGAAGTTCCAGGCTTATAATTTGACCCTTCCTGTAAGAAAATATTGTTATTTGAATTTACCATTGTTGGAGGAACCTTGCCTAAGAGTTATACCATACTTCTGTAAATGTCTCATTACTTACCTAAAAGGAGCAGATAAACCTATTTAAAGGAAAAAGTGCCTGTAGAAGGTGTTTACAGGGCTCAGCTGGGAAGAATGCACAGGGAA
The DNA here is from genome assembly GCA_004027475.1 of Anoura caudifer. NCBI lineage: Eukaryota > Metazoa > Chordata > Mammalia > Chiroptera > Phyllostomidae > Anoura > Anoura caudifer. The sequence goes on from PVKU01004021.1 coordinate 135,656, forward strand.
GCCTGGCTCTGAAAAACTGGCTTCTGACTCCACGTTAACTACAGGGCTCTGAGAATTGCACCAGAATTCCAGCCATATTCTCAACACTCATGTGGAAGGGCATGATATCATAAAATTTGAAGTCAGAATATTTGTTACAAATCCCGAAATACTCTTCCATTTTGTTTTGTCAGAAACTCTGCTTTCTATAATGGACTAGTTAAATATCCCACTAGCTTTATCTATATAACATTATGAATCTCTATTATGTATGCTCAGAGAAATTATTCTTGATGAATGGAATTGTAAATGAACAAATATTTATACTCTGTTAAATTCAAGATGTGAAAGATTGCACAGCAAACTTCTACTCTGTTATTTCTCTTCGTTTTCATATACCTTTCAACGAGACTAGGAGAATATGGCATATTGATGATAATCATCTATGTAAAACTTCAAAAAATTTTGAACATATGTGCATAAAGCACATTAAGTAATAATTAAATTCAGGTTACCAAGATGGAAACTTTCACAGACCTCTAAAATAATTATAGGTAAATTTACAAGGGAATTTTGAATCTAAATTTTAATTGATTTAGTAATAGTCCTAATCATTATTTATTATGTGACTTAAATATTATACTGTGCCTTGCTGATGTTTCATAAATCTATTATTGATATAGTGTACTTATTAAGAAAATGAAAAAACTGTACTGCTAATCCTCATGACTCAGTCATAAATCTTTACTGTCTGAAATAAAACACATTTCCAATAATGCCGAATATACTTTCCACTGAATTTTATTCTCTCGGGCTTTAGCCACTCCACATTCTTAAGATTGTGATATATGTCCCCAAATGAACCAGATGTTCCTTTACACTGTGAAATAGATCTTATTAGAATGTGAGCAGTTGTGTTTGTCTTTCAATATCTCTTGAGAGATTTATTTTTTCAATTAGTATAAATGCCAAGGATTTTCAATTACTGATTTACTTACGTGTTGAATCAGAGCGGAGCTCTGTGAGAGTTAGTCCTGAAGAAAACAACTGAGGAAGTCAGAGCAATGCAGCCTGGGGACTGTGGCAGCAGTGTCCACATGCGGCCTTCCTGTGCCTCGTCCTGACGGACTTCCAAACGTTCAGCAACTTATTTACAGTCTTTTAAAAATCTCTTTGGTAAAACTTGGTAGAGTGATACAAAGAAAGTAAAGGTAAATTATTCTCTGCACTCAGAATTGGTAATTGGACATTACGAAAAGTGCAAGAGGAAAAAATAAAATATATTTAAAGAAAGCATATATACACATGTGAAATAATTCAAGGGACTTCACTAAGATTATTTTTAACTAAAATTATTTTTATGTAGAAAAATACATAGAATTTTCAGCATTACTCACCGAACTAGATTTTCATGAATATTTGATACATATATAGATATTAATAGCAATAAACCATAGTCTGGACTAAAAACATGTTTTGTTTATACTTATTTCCTTTATAGGGTGCATATTATTTAATTACTTAAAACATCTACTGGATCTGCAGGACTTCAAAGAGGTGCAGTCCTAATAAGAGATATGTTACACTTCTTAACATAGGTTAATGCGGAAAATGTTTTTCTGTTGTCTGGAATATTGACTTCTACAGCAATAACTGGATAAATATGTATTGTGGAAACCTAAAGGAATAGATTCTTTCCTTCATTCACAAATGCTTATTGGCCACTTGTTATGTGCCAGGCACACTTCTCTGGGTGCTGGTGACTTGTGAGTGAACAAAACAAACATCCTTGCCTCTGTGGCACCAACATTTAAGTGTGGGGGAGAGACAAGAAACCAAATAGAAAGTGATGTGGCATTTGAAGGGACAGGTGCTCTGGGAAGATGTAGAGCAGTGGAGGAGGACCTGCAGGTCTAGGGGTGAGGCCATCGAGACTAGATGGAGGTGAGGGAGCTGCCACATGGGGTGTGCAGCCTAGGAGTTTCCTGGCCACAGGGCAGAGCAGGAGCCATTGCCTTATGTCAGGAGTAGCATGTTTAAGATCCTTCATGAGCCAGCATCATGGGAACATGTGACATGGGGATGGAGAACAGGAAAACAAGTCAAGCAGGTAAGGAAGGGACAGCCTGGGGGCATGGGGCCTTATAGGCCATGGAAGGAACTGTTTTTTATTCTGTAGGAGACAGGAGGCTTGGGAGGGTTTTGAGGAGAAAGCAGCATCATAAGGCTCTGACTTGCATTTTAATAGGGTTACTCTAAATTGGCCTTTTTCACTTAATTTTTTTAAAAGAGTATAGTGCATTTTTGGTATTAATATAATTTTTTATAGAAAACTTACTCTTATAATTTTCTAGCATGATTTTGAAATCACATGTCAGTCCTTCACATAACAGGAAACATTCCAATACTTTATTATTGGTATAACAACATTCAGGATTATGATGAATTTATGCAATATAAATTTTTTTCAACAAATTGTTTAGTATTTATATATGGTTATAGTATATCAGATTAAAAGCTTTGCTCTTAAGTTTCCCTGATATGGTTATTCAAAAATCATTTACAAAAATTAACCAAGTAAAACATTTCACTTTTTATTATAGTGCAATAAATTCATGTGACATTTGCATATACTTGATGAAATAAAAATGTTGATTTCTCTCCAGTCACAAGCTTTTTAATGTGAATTTACTACTGAATCAGAGTCAGTGGAATTTAGGTCTCATTAAGAGCAAGTTGCAGGCCCTTTTGTTGGGAATTAAAAAATAGAAATTTGACATTGGAAATAGAATAAAGAATAATGAATAATAGAATTCGAAAAATGGTGGGAAACCTGAAGAATATTTACCTTTTCCTCCTTGAAATTCTCCTGTTACCTCTGCTTTATTGTTTTTGTGGATTCTTCCTTCCTGGCCTGACTTTTTTTAAAAAACAGGTTTATTGGCATATAATTCATGTAGCATACCATTCACCCACTTAAATTGTATAATTCAATGGTTTTTGTTATAGTCACATTGTTGTCTTGCCTGATTTTAATGCTACCCAAGTTCACCATTAGTACTTTTCACTCCCTGCAGCTCACCCAGCCCCTTTCCTCAATCCAAATTCCAAACCTATTCCAACTGTGTTCCTCCTCCTGTGAGGAGTTCAATTAATAGCATCACCCACACATTTCAGTCAAGCTAGCAAGCCCAGGTTAAATAGATGTCATGTTTCTACTCTCATAGTGTGAAAATCCAGTTGATTCTACCTTTGAAATGTGTTTCATATCTCTCTCCTCCAAACCTTGTTTCAGACCTCTGTAGCTCTCACTCGGATTGTTACAAAGGCCTCCCAAATGACTTGAGACCAGCCCATCCTTCCTTACAACTATGCGTGGGTTCTCTTGTCCTTACTTTGCTGAACCCAAGTCTGATCACCTTTCTCTTCTATCTCAAAACTTTTTTTGTTTGTTTTTATTTATTTTTAAAGCTTTTATTTACTTATTTATTTTTAGAGAGAGGGGATGGGAGAGAGAAAGAGAGGGAGAGAAAAATCAGCACATGGTTGCCTTTCACACGCCCACCCTGGGGACCTGGCCTGCAACCCAGGCATGTGCCCTGACTGGGAATTGAACTGGTGACCCTTTGGTTCACAGGCCAGTGCTCTGTCCACTGAGCCACACCAGCCAGGGCTGTCTTAAAACTTTTTGTATTTTCCAATGACTGGAAAATTCTCTTGCTCATTATCCAGGTCATTCACTTCTGGCCTCAGTCTATACTTTTTGTCTCATTTCTCCCCCTTCTCTTGTCCCACACCCTAAAATCCCCAGCCACTGTGTTCCACACCACCAGACACAATATATTTATGCACGTGGACACTTTCATGCATCTTTTTATCATAATTGCTCCCTTTCTCTTCTCTGATTGGAGAATATTTTCCATACCCTTCACATGCCAAACATGATTTCAGCATGATGAAACATTTTCTGAATACCCAAGCTTGTGTTTCTAGAACCTTTAAGCGGCCACTGCACTGTGTACAAACTTCTTTTTCTGTATGGATATTATGTCACAAAATGTCTGTTTCAATTGCTAGGGAACATATTTCAACACTAGGGACTGTCCTGTCTAAGTCAGTTCCTTGCTCACTTCACAGTGCACAGTGGGATTCAATATGAAATGCTGAGTGAAGGAAAGCTAGTATCCACTCCAAATATGTCTTCATTGTAAATGATGTCATATTTTTCAGGAACTACCTCTTTGGTACTGGTCTAGTTTTGGTACTGGGATTTTTAACTCCGTAGATTTCACTCCTTTCTCATTTTTTCGGTATTTAAGAATAGTCTTCCCACTAAGCAGAAAGCAAAGTTTCTGGTCTGATTCTGAGACTACGATGGTTCAGAAATAGATAGGCAGGAGAAGGAATGTGCCCCTTCTTTGGGCACCAAGGCCCCTACTGTCCTGCTATCCTTCCAGCCCTGGAGGTCACTGAGGAGGAGGATGGGAGAAAAAAGTTGGAAGGTAAGACTGAAGGTGAAAGTATTTTATTGAAGCTTTGAAATGAGTAAAGATGAAGGGAGAATAGTGATATACTGTGAATATGACATTATATTTTAGGCATAATTATATTAAAAAATCTATTCCTCAATAAGTGCTTGTACTGTAACAACCAGATGGTATATTGTTTTTTTCAAAACTTACAGTCTTTACATTTAAGCTGGCTTTATGAGGAGTTATTTGGGTTTTTATTTTTACCCTCACACGAGAACATTTTTTCATTGCTTTTTAGAGAGAAAGGGAGAGAGAGGAACGTAGATGAAAGAGAGAGAAGCACCAGTTGGTGGCCTCCTGTACCGGCCTGGACTAGAGATTGAACACACAACCCAGGCATGTGCCCCAAGAGAAATCGAATCCACAGCCCCTCAGTTATGGGATGAAGCTCCAACCAACTAAGCCACACTCAGGGCAAAGTTATTTGAATTTTAATGACCCAGATTTTGAATAGATCATAGTTGGTGTAGATTAGGACACCTGCTTACCCTCATACACTTCTGGGGGAACATCCACTTACACAATACCTTAGACCTCAGGTGGTGTGTTCTTTTTATCACATGGCCCTGCCTTAATTCTTTTCTCATTCTGCCTTTGAATTGACAAAGACCCCATGATCAAGCAGTCCACAACCTCTGGGTAGAAAAAGATAAGCTGGAACCATCAGACATTATGTCTCATGAAGTAAGCCATTCTGAAGAAAATTGCCAAGTTACTCAGAGAATAATTGAATGGGGCAGTCATCATGGATCCTATTCAAACTGAAGTAATGGAAAGTGGGTGTATTTGGGGGAAAGTCCAGTGAGCCTGAAGGGAGCAGAGGCAAATACACAAAGATTGAAAAGTGGTGAAGAGGAATTGCTTCAGGTCCAACCGGTGTACACTGTATATGATCTTACCATAATTCACCCCAATCCTCTTTTTTTAAATAGCCCTGTCCTTTTTAACCAAAAAAGCCTTACTGATATATAACTATTCTGGTACATTTTCTACAATCTTTACTGTAATAAAGTAAACTAGGAATATTTCCTTCAAATCCAATCTCCTTTGAAAAAATATATTTTATATTTTATATTATATATTTTATAAATATATCACATTCATATATTATATCAAAATATATTTAATATAATATATAACTATTTATATAATATACATATTTTAATATATATTTAATGTATAATATAATACATTAAAATATATTTATATTACATTAAAGTATATTTTATATATTTACATATATTTTATATTTTATATTTATATTATATATTTTATAGATATAAAATATATGAATATATTATATATTTATAATATATAATAAAATATATTATATATTTATTGGCTCAGCTCAATACCTACTTAGTGGCCTCCTATTAGACATTAAATTCTGTACTAGTCAGTGGGCACATGCCTCTTAATTTTGAGCATGCTGACATGCTATTAAATTAAAATCAGTTGTCTTTTACATATTATAGTCCCAACTGCAAACCTATTGCTGCCTTTTCCTATGATGGTAGTCACAGGCATCTTTACTTCTTGGCCTGAGAAGGCAGAACCTAGTATTACCATGTGTTCGAGGGCAGCCATCCTAGGTAAAGCCCAGCGAAGCCCTGCCAGGTTGCATCCAGACTGCTCATGGTCAGGGTCCACAGCTGCTCTTCATGATGTTGGGTCACCCTGAACAGTGGACTAAGTAATGGCTACCCAGAAATATCATTTCCTAACCCTGGAACCTGTACGTATTGTTACCTTATAAAGAAAGAGGGTCTTTGCAGATGTGATTAACCTAAGGAAACTGACATGGGGAGATCATCATAAATTATCCAGGTAGGCCCTAAATCCAATCACAAATGTCTTTCTAAGAGAGAGGCAAAGGGACATGACACACTCAGAAGAGGAGGAGGCAATGTGACTACGGAGGCCAAGATCAGAGTGATGCAACAAAAGCCGAGTAACAATGGTAGCGACTAGAAGCTGGAAGAAGCAAAGAAGAATTTTCCCCTGGAGCCTCTGAATGGAATAAGCCCCTGCTGACATCTTGATTTTGGCCTAAAGACACTGATTTTGGACGTTCGGACTCCAAAACTGTGAGAGAATTCATTCCTGTTGTAATCCACCAAAATTATGGTAACTTGTTGCAGAGCAATGGGATTACCCTTCTTCAGAAATCAGAAATGGGAGATTTCAGTTAATGTGGAGAGACTGAGAGAGGCTGCTAGCAGAAAACTTCTTAGATAAGCACAGAGAATAAAGAATTTCCTCAGTTGGCATCCCCGGAACATGACAGATTGTCCCAACATGGGGATTTTATGAGCTCCTACCACTCTCGGCAGGAGACTGCATGCAGCCTCCCAAATTCCATTGAGGAATCACGACACGTTTCAGGCATTCTTGATTCTTTAAGGACTTGGTTTCTGCAAGGTTTAGATTCACAGAGATCCTTTTGGACTGACGATCTCTGTTAAAAGCTTACAAACTGGAATTATGATCCAGGAGGCTGTGAATAATCTCTCCAAGAAAAGGCAAGTATGTGTGAGGTGACATGTCTGCACAAGGTGACACCAGCTGGCTGACACCGAGGCTTTGAAATGGTGATATTTTTGGAAGTCTCCTGCACAATGTATGCAAATGGGGTCTCTAGAGCAATATTTTTTAGAAATGATGGTATCATATATCACTTTCTTATTCCTGAATGATAGCACTTTATCATTAAGTATAATATTTGTTGTCAGTTGTTAGTATATATTCTCTTCTATTTCTAATTTGGTTCAGTTTAACTTTTTAAAAAGATCATGAGTAAGTTTTCAATTTTATCAAATTTTTTTCTGAATCTGTTGATATTATTTTTACTATCTTAATCTATTAATATACTGAGTTATTTTAAAAGATTTTCTAATGTTAAACCAATTTTAATTCCTGACATTTAGCAATTCAATATGATCAATTATATTTTCACATATGTATTAGTTTGGATTAATGTAGCCAATAAATATTTTTGAGTCTATGTATGTGAGCAACTTGGTTTATAATTTCATTTCTATTTGCTGTTATTGCATAATTTTAGCATCAAGATGATTTCAGTATTATAAAATGAGCTTCAGCATGCTCCTTTTTTTTCTCTTGTCTGGACATTTTGGTATAAAACTGAAATAGTCCACAGGACAACCAAATTTGATATTTCTTTTGTGGAAAGACTGTTAAATACTGATTCAATTTCTTTAAATATAACAGGGCTGTTTAAGTTGTGAATTTCTCTTTTAAACAGTTTTGTTTAATAATGTTTTCCATAATATATTTATTTTATCTAAGTTTTAAATTTAATAGGTTTAAAGTCATCCATATTATTATCTTACCTTTTTGATATCTGATGCATCTGTGCTAGATCTCCCTTTTTCTCACTGTTAACATATTTGTGTATATGCACCATCTCTTTTTCTTCAGCAGGGATTTTTTTCTATTTTATTTCTATTTTATAGGCTTTTAAAAAACCTGTCTTTGGCAATGTTTTTCTTCATTATAATAATAAATTACTGCTTTTATTTTTTTAATTGTTGTTCAATGGCACTTGTCCCAATTTTTTCCCCTGTTACTCTCCCCTAACCCCGACCCCACTCCCACAGTCAATCCCCACACAGTTGGCCTGGTCCATGTGTCCTTTATACATGTTCCTTGATGACTCCTCTTCTTCCTTCCCCCATTATCCCCCTTGCCCCTCCCTTCTGGTTACTATCAGTTGGTTCTTTTTTTCATATCTCTGGTTCTATTTTGCTCACTTGTTTGTTTCATTGATTAAGTTCCACTTTTAGATGAGACCATATGGTATTTGTATTTCACTGCCTGTTTCATTTCACTTAGCATAATGCTCTACAGATCCATCCATGCTGTAGTGAAGGATAGGAGTTCCTTCTTTCTGCTGCATAGTATTCCATTGTGTAAATGTACCGCAGTTTTTCAATCTACTCATTTACTGATAGGCACTTCAGCTATTTCCAGTACTTGGCTATGGTAAATAACACTGCTATGAACATTGGGGTGCATAGTTCTTTTGAACTGGTGTTTCAGGATTCTTAGAGTATAATACCAGCAGTGGAATCCCTGGGTCAAAAAACAGTTCAATTTTTAGTTTTTTGAGGAAATTCCATACTGTTTTCCACAGTGGCTGCACGAGTCTACATTCCAGCCAACAGTGCACTAGCGTTCTCTTTCCTCCACAAGCTCATCAGCACTTGTTGTTTGTTGAATTGTCAATGATGGCTATTTTGACCCATGTGAAGCAGTATCTCATTGTGGTTTTAATTTGCATCTCTCTGGTGGCTAGTGATGTTGAGCATTCTTTCATATGTCTATGGACTCTCTGTATGTCCTACTTGGAGAAGTGTCTGTTCAGGTCTTTTGCCCATTTTTTAATTGGATTGTTTGTCTTCTTGATGTGGAGTCATGTGAGTTCTTTTTATATTTTGGAGATCAAACCCTTGTCTGAGGTATCATTGGCAAATATATTTTTCCACACAGTTGGTTCCCTTTTCATTTTGTTGATGTTTTCTTTAGCTGTGCAGAAGCTTTTTTAATTTGGTGTCGTCCAATTTGTTTATTCTTTCCTTTATATTCCTTTCCCTAGGGAACATATAGGTGAAAATATTGCTGCATGGGATATCTGAAATGTTCCTGCCTATGTTCTCCTCTAGGACTTTTATGGTGTCACAGTTTATATCTCAGTCTTTTATCCATCTTGAGTTTATTTTGCTGTATGGTATAAACTGGTGGTTGAGTTTCATTTCTTGCATGTACCTGTCTAGATCTCCCAATACATTTGTTGAAGAGGCTACTTTTACTCCATTTTATGCCAACAGCCCCCTTCGTTGAATATTAACTGACCATAGAGACATGGGTATATTTCTGGACTCTCTATTCTGTTCTATTGATCTATGTGTCTGTTCTTATGCAAGTACCAGACTGTTTTGATTATAGTGGTCTTTTTATGTAGTTTGATATCAGGTATTGTGATGCCTCCTACTTTGTTCTTCTTTCTCAAAATTGCTGAGGCTATTCAGGGTCATTTATGGTTCCATATAAATTTTTGAAAGATTTGTTCTATATCTGTGAAATATGTCACTGTTATTTTAATAAGGATTGCATTGAATATATAAATTGCTTTAGGTAGTATGGGTATTTTAATGATGTTAATTCTTCCAATCCATGAACACGTTATATGCTTCCATTTATTTGTGTCTTCCTTATTTTCTTTCTTCAGTGTTCTGTCGTTTCTGAGTACAGGTCTTTTACCTCCTTGGTTAAGTTTATTCCTAGGTACTTTATTTTTCTTGTTGCTATAGTAAATATTTTTTTCCCTTAATTTCTGTTTCTGATATTTTATTATTGGTGTACAAAAATGCCTTCAATTTCTGAATGTTGACTTTGTATCTCATTGTTTTTCCAAGTTCACTTATTAAGTCAAGTAATTTTTTGGTGCACTCTGTAGGATTCTCTATGTATACTATAATGTCATCTACAAATGATGACAGTTTTATTTCCTCCTCCTTTCCAATTTGGATGCCTTTCATTTCTTTTTCTTGTCTGATCGCTGTGGGGAGAACATCAAATACTATGTTGAATAAAATGGTGAAAGCAGGCATCCTTGTCTTATTTCTGATCTTAGTGGGAAGGCTTTTAGTTTTTGCCCATTGAGTAGGATGCTGGCTGTAGATTTCTCATATGTGGCCTATATTATGTTTAAGTATGCTCCCTCTACTCCCACTTTGCTGAGTGTTTTTTTTTATCATAAATTGATACTGTACTTTATCAAATGCTTTTTGAGCATCTATTGATATGATGTGATTTTTGTCTTTCCTTTTGTTTATATGATGTGTCACATTTATTGATTTCTGAATATTGTACCATCATTGCATCCCTGGGATGAACCCAGTCAATCATGGTGTATAATCCTTTTAATGTGTTGCTGGATCTGGTTTGCCAATATTTTGTTGAGGATTTTAGCATCTATATTCATCAGCAGTATTGGCCTGTAGTTTTCCTTCTTTTTTGTGTATTTCTCTGTTTTTGGAATTAGTATGCTGCTGGCCTCACAAAAAGAGTTTTGGAGTCTTCTCTCTTCTTGGATTTTTTGGACTAGTTTGAGAAGGATAAGGACCAACTCATCCTTAAATGTTTGGGTAAATTTGCCTGTGAAGCCATCCAGTCCAGGGCTTTTGTGTGCTGGGAGTTTTTTAATTACTGCTTCAATTTCCCTAGCTCTTATCAGTCTATTTATGCTTTCTGCTTCTCTTTGATTCAGTTTTGAAGGATTACATGTTTCTAGAAATTTGTCCATTTCACCCAGGTTTTCAAATTTCTTGGCATATAATTGTTCATAATAATTTCTTACACTCCTTTGCATATTTGTGGTATTGATGGAAATTTCTCCTCTTTTGTTTCTGATTTTATTTATTAGGTCCTCTTTTTTTCTTGGTGAGTCTGGTTAAAGGCTTGTCAATTTTTTTTTATCTTTGAAAGAACAAGCTTCTGGATTTACTGATCCTTTAAATTGTCTTTTTAGTCTTTTTGTCATTTAATTCTGCCCTTACCCCAACTATTTCATTCATTCTACTTGCTCTGGGCTCTGT
>PVKU01004021.1:146886-159783 GCA_004027475.1 Anoura caudifer
TTTTTTTTTTTTTTTTTTTTTTTTTTTTTTTTTTTTTTTTTTTTTTTTTTTTTTTTTTTTTTTTTTTTTTTTTTTTTTTTTTTTTTTTTTTTTTTTTTTTTTTTTTTTTTTTTTTTTTTTTTTTTTTTTTTTTTTTTTTTTTAGGTAGGCCTGTATTGCTATGAAGTTCTCTCTCAGGACTGCCTTCACTGTGTCCCATAAGTTTTGGACTGTTGTGTGTTCATTTTCATTTGTTTCCAGATACTTTTTGATTTCTTTCTTGATCCCATTGTTTATCCATTTATTGTTTAATAACATGTATTTAGTCTCCATGAATTTAAATGTTTTTGAGTTTTTTCCTTTAGATTGGTATCTAGTTTTAAGTCACTGTGATTTCAATTTTCTTGAATTTGTTGAGGCTTGTTTTGTGTCCAATCATGTGGTTTAGCTTTGAAAATGTTCCATGTGAATTTGAAAAGAATGTATAATTTGCTTCTTTGCAGTGAAAGGTTCTACGTTTATCAATTAAGTCCATTTGATGTCTTTCAGTGTCACAATTTCTGTGTTGATGTTTTGTTTGGAAGATCTATCCATTGTTGACAGTGGGGTGTTAAAATCCCCTACTATAAGTATGCTATTGTCTATATTTTCATTGAAGTCCTCCAAAATTTTTCTTATGTACTTGGGTGCCCCTATGTTAGGTGCATATATGTTTTCAATGTTTATATCTTCTTGATGGATTCTTCCCTTGAGTAGTATGAAGTGTTCTTCTCTGTTTCTTTTAATGGCTTTTTTAAAAAATCAATTTTTGTCAGATATAAGTATTGCCACCCTGGATTTTTTTTCTGTCCATTTGCTTGGAACATTTTTTTCCATCCCTGAACTTTCAGGCTGTATAGGTCTTTTGTTCTGAGGTGGGTCTTTTCTAGGCAGCATGTATGCAGGTCATGTTTTCTAATCTAATCAGCTGCCTTATGTCTTTTGATTGGAGCATTTAATCCATTTACATTTAAAGTTGTTGTTGATAGGTAGTTTTTCTTTGGCATTTTCCCCCTTTGTACCTGTGTTCCTCTCTCACTTACTCTTTTTCTTCAACTTAAAGCAGCCCCTTTATCATGTCTTGCAGTGCTGGTTTGGTGTAGGTATATTCTTTTAGCCTTCTTTTGTCTGGGAAGCTCCTTATTTGACCTTCCATTATGATTGAGAACCTTGCTGGCTAGAGTAGTCTCAGTTGCAAGCCCTTGGTTTTCATTACTTGGAATATTTTTTGCCATTCTGTTCTGGCTTGTAATGTTTCTGTTGAGAAGTCAGCTGCTAGCCTTATCAGGGCTCCCTTGTATGTTACCTCCTGTTTCTCCCTTGCTGCCTTTAAGATTCTCTGTCTTTGAATTTTGCAGTTTGAATTGTGATGTGTCTTGGGGTGGGTCTCTTTGGGTTCAATTGATTGGGACTCTCTGTGCTTCTTGCATTTGTGTGACTTTTTCTCTCATCATGTTTGGGGTGTTTTCTGCCGTTACTTTTTCATACAGGTTTTGTACACATTGCTCCTCTTCTTCTCCTTCTGGTTTTCCTATTATATGGATGTTATTATGTTTCATATTGTCCTCCAGCTCAAATATATGGAACACTTCAAGAATTTGCACATCATCCGTGCACAGGGACAATGCTTATCTTCTCTGTATCATTCCAATTTTAAGATATGTGCTGCCAAAGCAAGTACCAATTATTGCTTTTATTTTATCATTTCATTCCTTTTTTTCTTTAGAATAATTCCTTTTGTTTTTTCTTTAATGTTTAAATTTGACAATTAGTTCATTAAATTTCAATGTTTCCTCTTTCTAAGGTAAGAATTTAAAGCTATAAATTTCTCCTTAAGTACTATTTAAGCTATATCCTAGAAATTTTAATACATATATTTCCTTTCATTTCTAGATATATTCTAATTCCCCTTATCATACATTATTTAAGTTAATTAGTTAAGAATGTAATTTAAATTTTCTAAGTACACTTCTAAAGTTTTTAAAGTTTTATTTTCCTTTCATTAGAGATACATACCATAAGTTATGTGATGCTGAAGGTCAACGTTTATAAATTCTCTGGGTATATTTAAGAAATATATGTATTTGCAAATCTTTCTGATTATATTAATTAAATAAAATGTGTTTTCTTCTAACTTGTAACCTAAGAATGTTTACTGCTTTAAATGATTGGAGGCCATGGCATCTATAATTTATTTTCATAGATGATTTTTAATTTTGAGAAATTTAACTGCTATTAAAACTAATCCACTAGATGATAGTTACATCATACTATTAACCTCTAATGTTTTTACTTATTGAATCAGACTTTTATTCATCAAATCAGTAAGATTTTCTCCCCAAAGATACATTAGACATAGTAAAGATTTTTAGAGACAAAATAATTATAAAATGATCTATGAGAGTGTAGTTTTCTATAGCATGTAAATGAATTTCAGAATCATTTTTACTTTAACACCTTCAGTCTAATTTAAAACTTATTTTTTTTAATCTGGTGGATTTCTTTCTTACTGCAATTCCCCTGTTTTAAAAGAAATTCTTGTTGCCAAGGAATAATAATATTTTGCTAAGAATGTTTATTTGACTCACATTGCATTTTAGTCTGAATCATTTAGTATTACATTATTCTTTAATTATTTGGTATGCATTTGTCTTATCAGCTTAAATAAATGTATGTTATTTGAGATTAGGTGATGTCTTTTATGCATATTTATATAACTGCTCCAACATTCAGTATGATGTGGGCAGGTAGTGTAGACAGTGAACATTTTTTTTAAATTGGTAGTTTACAAAGGTTATGCTTTTTTTTGCTACGTCTTTTTTTAATTTCCTGAATTTCAGGGTCTCAAAAAATAGCATCTACTTCAAAAGTGACAAGGAAGCACTTTTAAATTCATAAGTGTTTCTCAAAGTCTGTCACTGCAACATTACATTTCTTTTGCTCTATGGTGGAATTTGAGGAAAAATAGTATATCTTTGATATACTCTAATGATAGTTAACATTTTTAAGCATTTTTAATTTACAAAGGATTTCTTCCTTTTTTATTTATTTGGTTGTGACAAAAATCCCATGAGTATCAACCTTTGTAATATTTGAGCAATAATTTAGACAGGATTAAGAGATTAGCTTAAGAGCAACATATACCACTAAGATTTCTTTGTGCTCCAAGTTGTTTGTTACATGGTGAATACAAGCACATAAAAGTCTGCCCAGACAAATGCATTTCATGGAATAAGTGTTAATAAAAATATAAAAACAAATCAAAGACAAAACTGAATTTATTATACTTGCTGGCTAAGAAAAAGCTGCATTTGGGAACATGGTCTCACCTGTGTATGAGTAGATCATTTACTTGTGTATCATGTTGGGTAAATGAACAGGGTTTTCACTAGTTCTAATAGAAATGGGAAGGTTATGACTGGGTCTGTCAGAAAAAAAAAGAATTTCATTGCTCTCAGGCTAAAATAAGACTGTGTTTCCATGTTCAGCATTCTGATTTATCTCAGAGCACAGCTTGTTTATTCTGCTCTTATAATCACTGATATGATTTTGACCACAAAGTTCTCAGGGTCTATGATTTTAAAGTATGAGTCCTTTCAGTACCATGTCTTTGATGCTAATATAATTGAATGGTGCAAAGTTTATTATTGTGCTTCCCTTAAAGCTCATTAACCAGAGAAGCTTTGACAGATTTACATGATGTACATAAGTGCCTACATGATCTTGCCATTAAGTGCAGTAACTTTATAAAATATTAAGGAACTACTGAGTATGCCATTAAAGAATAGATATCAAGCAATGATGACACATAAAATCAGATACTTTTTGTTTCTTCGTTTGTAAATTAGAAGAATTGATATATACGAATGATGCTTTTATCTGTTATTATCCTTTGATTTAACCTAGCAATTTTAGATCTTCATGATGGTGGAGTTATAATAGTAAGTTATTTGGAAAACTTTGTACAACTATGTCTGAATTCTGAATATGGTGGGCCCTATATTGGAGGTAAATCAGCCTACTTAAAGATCATTCATCATTCCCCTGTTTCCAAAGACAATTTGGAAATGGAGTGTTTCTAAAGGACCCTTTCAAGCTGAACTTGAGCTGTAGTTCAGGGAACCACAGAAGCTCCAGAATTGCACTGAGCTACCCAATGTTTCCTGGGAAGGGTTTGTCAGTTCGAATTGATACCTTTGGAGTATTTTTATAGTATCCCTGTCATAGATCAGATTTAGGACATATATTTCAATTTTAAAATTTTATCAGACTTTATAAATGACTCCAGGTTGGAAATGTTTTTGGGTAGACATTGGTCAAGCTGTGTTGGTGGCAACCATTTTTAAAATCTCATCACCTTTAAATGCATCAGATTCAAGACTTGTGAGAAATAACTCTGGAATTTAAAATTGAACCTCACTACAACATACACAGTTTGTAAAAGGAAGTCTCATGACTAACTTACTTTGTAATTGTGTATTTTAAGTGGATTTGGAAATGACATTCAGATATGAAGACAGGGATTAAATCTTAACAATGTATTACATAACTTGGAGGCTTTTTTCTTCTTTAAGTAAAAATATTGATTCAAATATCAGCACAATAACAATCATATAAATGAAATTAAGTGCTGTAATATAATACTTCAAATTCACACAAGAGGATTCTTCTAAATTTAATGATGTTTCACAGACCACTAAAAATATTTTCATAAGTGGATTCTTTTTAGTTAAGTACAGTGTATCAACATTTGTACTAAGAAATACTTGGAAATTTTTTTGTGTGTTATTTGAGTGTAACTCTAGATTTCTCCACTGATTTTTTTTTTTTACTAAACCCTTTAAATGAAAACAAGAGAGGAATAGTTGTTTAACCTACTGATATTTCTAGTGAATAGCAATTATTAGCATAATGAAGCAAACTAACATAAACTTTGTAGCAAATTAAGTTATTATCTATTCTATCCAATTACAAAATCCAAATTGTGTTTTTCAAATGGCATGATTTGAGACAAGAGAATTTGTCACTTCTGTTAGTGAAAATTTATGAATTTGATTCAATAAGAATTTGGAGATTTCAGCTTAGAGTAAGAGATTTCTGATTTGAAAACATTCCAAGTTCAACTGTGCCTGACTTGCTTCCTTGGGGTGAGAAAGTTGTTACTAGATGCATTACTGAGGATGTAGGGTAGATGATATTCCCTCAGGACCTTCCAATCTTAAATTGCGAGTCCAAGTTGGGGTAGGGGTGTGGCTAGGGCTGTGTGTGTGGATGGATTCTGAGTGCAAAGAAACTTGCACAGTGGCTACCAGTTCCGCTTGGTGACAAGATTTAGTTGTCTCTCCCACCTTTAACTCAAAGTTCCTTGCCTCTCCATCATAGTGGGCTTAAGAATCAGGCTAGTTTTCTGGAAAGTGGATCGGAGTAATTCTCTCTTGTTCGTGAGGTGGATGAGAGAGGAATAGGGAAAAGCCCAGTATCTTCTTCTGACCTAGTCTGAAGGAAGCTTCGTTAGCGCCTCTAGAATATTTATAAGAGACTCCTAGGCACTGAGAAAAATTTATAATGACAAAATAATTTGTCAACTAAATAATTTAGCCTAGAGGTTAAGTTCTTCGGAGAAGGAACCAAAGGACAAGTAGAGGGAAAAGATAGCATATGCCTTATAAACTAAGATCTGACTCTATATTATAATTTAACTGTATGTAAGGAAGTAAGAGGAAAGAGAGATTCAGAGAATCTGGGAGAACAATTTGATTGTTTTAACTTTATGTGCCCTCCTCATTTTTTCTAACATTTCCCTTAAATGGAATAAAACATCTTTAAGGACTTTTTTAAATGATAGATCAAAGAGAATTGCTGAGGTCTGGGGTTCCTCAACTGGAGATCTATGAAAGTGGATTTTTTTGTTTGTTTTTAAGTTTCTATAAACAACTCTCCTTTGTTTTTGAGTTTGTACTATGCAAAGAAGTGCAAAACAAGAAAGTAGGAGTTCTTCCAGTAATTCTTCTATCTCAGTGGAAAATCAGAAGTTAGAAATTTATGAGGAGAAAAGGACAGATTTGAGCTCTCTCCAGTAATTTAGTTACTGCTCCTGCAGACAGAATTTTGAGAAGATATTTGGAAAAAGGAGTCTCTTAAAGGGCCAGTCTGAGAATTTTTCATAGTTCCAAAATAGGTAAAGCGGTTAATTGTCTTTCCTGTGTTAAAAACCGCATCCATGAACAGTAGCAAAAACTTGCAGAGCTGGCATTTCTGACTCAGTAGAAGGTATTATGAACTCAACGTGGACCCCAGCTCAGTCAAAGTTCCTCTCTGTGTCTGCTCCCTATCCAGCACTTACAGTTCCAGGGGAAAATCAACACCACTAGAATTCGCCCAGTTTTCTACTGGGAAAAGTAGGTTGACTGGTACAAAAGCAGCGTTCAGAAATTCTCAGGAAGCAGATCACTGGATATTTCCAAAAGCTAGGCCATGGGATTGATGGTTTTGTAGAAATCTGAGCAGGTTGGGTCTCTTGTTATAGCAGTGAAGCCAGGATTGCAGCCTAGCATGGTGAAGGGTCACCTCCCAACTATCAGAACACACAAACTGTCTCTCTGCTGCTCCTGAGACATGACATCTTGGACTTGTTTCTAGATGGGAAAATGGTCCAAGTAGAAGTATTTATGACAAAGAAGATATTTTGGGAGAGTCTGTTTTGTTGGGACTGTGATCTGTCCATCATCTGTGCCAGGGCGTGTGACAAGCAGACGGTTTACCTCTTGGGGCCAGGTCTTCTGAAAGGTCTAATGAAAGTCATAAACCCTTTCTGATGTGGACACCGGCTATCAGTGTCTGCATCATTATAGATGAATTAAAACATATACACAGACTGCTGAGTCTGGTAGAGGAAATAGGATGACAGTATGGCTTTTCCCTCAAGAGGAGCAAAAGCTGCGGCCTCTACCATGACAGGCCTTTATTCTAATTCTCTCTCTTCACATTATAAGATAGTTCTCCTTCACTATCCCCAGGTTACCACAAAGGAGACAATGCCCCTCTTTATATCACAGAAGAAGGATATTAGCAAATGAATAGGCAGCCAGTTACACTGGGCCTGCAGGTACTTACAGGGTGAGGGGATTTTAGCAAAGAGCAAGTCTCCAAAGAGCCTAGGTATATGGCAAATCTGATTACCCATGAGGGAACCTATCTGTGGGGGTGGGTCCTGTGCATCTCCGAGTGGGAGCTGGGCCCACGCCACACAGAAGGGTCTGCCACACCTTTCCCCCCAAAAGTGTGCTTGTATTCAACCACTTTATAGGATTTACAGTTTCTTAATCCATTTTGGGTGCTGTAACAAAAATACCATAGACTATAAGGTTTATAACAACAGAAAGTTATTTCTCACAGTTCCAGGAACTGAAGGTCTTGATATCAAGTTTCCAGCATGGTAGCATTCTGCTGAGAATCCTCTTCCTGTTCACAGGTGGTGCCTTTTTGCTGTGTCCTCACATGATGAAAGTGACAAGGGATCTCTGTGGAGTCTTTCCTGTGACAACATTAATCCCATTCATGAAGGCTCAAACCCTCATGATCAAATCATGTCCAAAGTTCCCACCTCCTAAGTCATCCCATTGGGGGTTAGGGTTTCAACATAGGAATTCTGAGGGGACATGAACATTCAGATGATAGCATATGAATTGCTTGATTCCTAATCATGCCCTACCTTGTAATAGCTGGAAGGTTTGCAGAGGTTGGTTACTGTTTTTTGCTGTATATAATGCATACTTTTTTGCCCAAATTTTTGAGGAAAAAATGAAGATGTGCATTATACATGGGTAGTACCTGAAATACCTTGTACCCATTCTTGTGCTTTGTAATTATTGTTACATAAAATTTCTTGTACCATAATTATGTTCAAAATAAATTCTAAAATTCCTTTATAATATAAGAAACAAGTATCTAAATATAAATAACTAAATAATTGAATTAAAAAATTAAAGTCAAAAGTTTTTTTTTCCTGCAAGTTTGGTCCAAAAACATGGGTGTGCATTATACATGGCAAAATATGGTAATCTGTTTCTATGGGAGAGGAGACAGAGCCCATGTGGATTGGCACAGGACAGTCTTGAAAACAATGTGAAAGGAAGTACAGAGGTAGAAGCAGAGGCAACAGAATGCCTTTGTGTTTTTGAGTTGTGGACCAACAGAATAAAAACACTTTTGGGGAGCAGACACAAGACCAGGACTTGGAACCCAGATTACGCATTTCTCCCTCATCTCCTTGGATGGTTCCTTATTTCACAGAGCCCCATTCATAGGGCCCAAGGGTTATGATGAAAGATTGGTGGCACATACTCAGTCACCTTCCCATAACTCCCTCAGGCAGGTATGACTGATCCACAGGGATACCCTTTACCACAGAGGACACACATATCTTCACCATCTTGACCAACTGGTGCTCCAGGAAGACTGTCACAGAATTTAGATGTATGATACAGGAACAAAATCTGTTTGCTTTTTTTGGATTACACAATAAAAATTATATAGTCTCTAGCCACCAACCCTTGATATAGGACACACCTGACTACAGTTTTTCCAAGTACAGTATTAAAAAACGAATCTACCCTGATGTTTCCTTCCATTTGGAAAAAAAATCAATCTGATTCTGTGTCTCCTATCATTTTACCCTTAGAGAGAAATCTGGTGATTTTAGAAGGAGAATATGAGCATGTCAGCCCAGCCATGTTCACTGAGGACTGTTGTCTATAAGGAATAAACATTCTCCTTGACTGTCCCTCCAGAGGCAGGCTCTGTGGGGAGAGAAAAACAGGGGAGAAGTGAAGGGACAGGCTCACTCTAATGCCAACTGTTCTCAGTTCCAATCTTCCCTGGATGAACTCTTAGATTCAGTATTAAGAACTCCATTTACCAGAGGATATGAGTCACATTCTCCAATTATGCCCTCACCTTCACCTGCCTATTCCATTGTCTTATTTTTCAATTGTGTAGAATTTTGGTAGAAATCAGAGTGATGCTGATTATTTTACTGTCTCAAAAACACCAACAGGCAGAGTATGGAATTGTATAGAACAACACAGTTCATTCAGGGGTCAACTCCACCAAGAAGTGAACTGTAATTGAATTGTAAAATTACAGGTTTTAGAGTTTGACAGGTCCTTCTAATAATATCTGTGCAGAGTATTGTTATTTAAGGCTTAGACCAATAATGACACCTTTTTTCTGAGTATAATAGATTGTCACCATAGTCCTAAGACTCTAGGCACATTTTACCTTTCCCTTCCCAACAATGAATGTCAATCAGTTCTAGTGATACCGAACCGCAATTGGGGACCTGCTCCTCTCTTGGCCACCCTCTAGGCAAAATTCTAGAGACAAAGTTTTGGTGATAAAGGAAAGGAGACTTCATTCAAAAGCTTCACAATTTTGGAATAACAGCTTTGCATGTGAATTAGTCACTTAGGCCTATTAATTAAAACTAAACTCTTTAACACCTCAGTTCTCCTGTCATTCCCCCTGTTAGATTTTAGTCATTTCTATAGGGTTAGTTTACAAACTAAAACAGCATAAGATACAAAAGCTACACAATTTTGGAAGAATGGCAGGCTTCTGCCTCACAGCTCATCCCTTCTAGAACACACAAAGAACAACCCTGCCACTCTCTGCCAGGTCAGCCTGATCCTAGGCTGTTCTCGGAGTTCCTTCCCATCCAAAATACTGTCCTTGGGAAGGAAACACAGGCAGCTGCAGCACAATCATCCAGGCATCCTCGAGGGAGATGGGCCAAGAGCCAGAGAGAGGCCACCCTCGCCTTTCTAAGAGCCCTTCTTTTATTTCAAATCTTCTTGCCCATAATTTCATGAGCTCTGGAGGCACTCAGCTTCTCAGTCAATCCCAGCCTAGACCATTTCCCATTGCTCAGCAAACCCCACCTTTGGCATCTCCCTACTGCTCTGTGATGATCCGATCATGCGATCAGTGTCAGACGATACTTCTGCCTGTATCAATACAATAGTTACTTATTTTGAACTCAGAATGAAGACTCATAAATTTGATGAAAATGCAAATTACATATTTAAGTTGTTGACATACCAAACCTATTTATCTCATTAGTTTAATGAACAAATTCAAATATTCTTGAGTAATTTCAGAGGTACCTGAAGTACAATATTTCAAAACAACAACTTTATTTTTATTTCTTAGGGAAGCCTGCTGAAGGACACCTAACTGATTTTTACTCTGTGCCCCACAAAAAAAAATAGGTTTAGAGCAAAATAGAAAAGGTAGTAAATTATGCATGTATTTTTTCCTTGATTTATTTTTATGTAATGCCATTCTAATCTACCTAGAGTGCCAATGTTATTGTGAACCTGATTTGCTGAAATACTAAGAAATTATTTTTTGGAATGCCAAAACACATTACAATTTTTTTTGAATTTTAAAGTTTATGTAATCCTGTGTTTCTCTTCTTTTTTTAAAGTAAGTGAATTTCCTATGCTCATGGCTCAAAAAAAATTTTAACTACAAAAGCCATACATTGGAGGGAAAATGGTAGCTTTCATAAGAATTAATGTATTCTTGAATCGTATACCTAATTAGGAACTTACGAAGGGTAATCTCACAAATCATCCTTAATTAGAGTGCCAGTACTTTTCTCGTCTGCAGACAAAAGATTACTGAGGAGCTGAAAGAGGACAAGCTCTCATGATGAAGCCTCAAAGAGATAACTTGATTGTGCTGTAGAACTCTCTCATGAATCCCCTGTTCAGCTCTGCACACCACTCTGGAGAATATGCAGGACAGGACTCAAGGGTTTGTTTCCCTGCCATTCAAGACCCATTTCATCACTTACAGATGCTTTTCTCAAATACTGAATATGACAGTGACCTTGCTAGGCTTGCAGCATTTCAAACACAACAGATTTTCCATTAGAATGAAATTCAGTTGTATTTTTTCTGTAAGAACTAAAATAATGGAAATTTATTGAGCAACTTATCTATATGTAACTGTACGCATCCTACAAAGATTACTGTGTATCCTTGTCTTCCTTCTATATACAAGCACATATTGAGAGTCAAGAAGAGAGTGATTATGTTGGAGGAGATACAGAGTCAATCCAGTTACACCAGGGCAGCTACACTGTTTGGGAAACTTCTCAGGCACTTGACTAGAGTTTCTATAGTCTTGAACTTGTCAGAGCTCTCAGTACTGTCTGCACCATCAGCTCCCTGCCTCCAGGACTTTGTCCCCTCTTGGGTGCCACCCTATGAGATCCTGAGAGCAGCTAGGCAGAGGAGTGTCTCTCGATGACATTCTCTACAAGTGGTACTTTTTCAACAATTCTTTGGGGTGATTTGTTGATATGATGGTTAGAAGACTATGACAAAGAAATAACTTTTGAGGAAGCACTGTGAAATGAGATGGTAAGAAACATGGGGAAGCTTTGCCAGCTTTCTGCCTTATATCTGGCTGGCATCCTGGTGTGTTAAAAGGTTACTTCTGCCTGGGAATCTGGTAGTATAGCCATTTTCCCTATATAATTTTCTTTTTTTACAAGATTTTAAAAAAATTTAATTGAATTTATTAGGGTACATGTTTCACGTGTACAACTCAGTAAGACATCATCTGCACACTGCATTATGTGCCCATCGCCCCCAACAAAGTCTCTTTCCACCCCTATTTTCCCCCATTTGCCTACCTCCACCTGTTCCCCATGCCCTTTCTTTCTATCACCACACTGTTGTCTGTGTCCGTGTGTTACACACATGCACATACACACGGGGTCTGTCAGAAAATGTCCAGCCTTGTTAACATAACAAGAATGGTTTGCATGACATGTATGTAAACTGGCAGCCAAGGAGAGTGGACTGGAATGCACATGCATGAACAATGATGACCTCAATGTACTAGTCAGTGGGGGCAGTAGACACTGGTGAGTGAGTGTGTGTACTGTGTGGCCATCACATTTGAAATGACTGAGTGAACAGAGAAACAAATCTTCACCAAATCGTGCATTAAGCTTGAACATTCCTCCATGGAAACTATTTGGAGGATTCAGAAGGCTTTTGGGGATGATGCAATGAGTGCAGAGCAAATGAAACTGTGGCACAAATGCTCCAAATATGATAAAGAATCTGTTAAATGTGATTCACATTCTGCAACAAGGCCTGCAACAAGCAGAACACCTGAGAGTGTTGAATGTGTGTGGGCTGCAATCAACAAAGATTGGTGACTGACAGTGTGAGATCTAGAAGCTGGTGGAGATTTAAAAGTCTACTGTGTCCGAGATTTCAATGCAGGATCTTGGCATGAAACATGTATCAAAATTCATTCCATAGCTTCTGCTACCAGAGCATTAGGAACATTGTGCTGCAGTTGCTAATGATTTGATTCAAACCTCTACCAATGAACCAGATTTCCTTAAGGTCATAACCAGCGATGAACAGGAGTCTATGGCTGTAATCCAGAAATGAAGGCCCCATTTTCCTAATGAAAGTCACTGGGTTCTCCATGCCTGAAGAAGGCACTGCAAAATTGCAGCAAAATCAAGACCATGTTAACTGTGTTTTTTGATTGGGAAAGTGTTCTCCATCACAGGATGTCCCTCCAGACCAAACAATTAATAAGGAGTACTGCCTCAACATTCTTCATCAATTGAGAGATGCAATATGACAAAACAGCCACAGCTATGGGCAACTGGCGATTGGCAGCTTCATCACGACAATGTGCCTGCTCATGACTCATGTCTGTGTGGAGTTTTTTGATGAAATATCAAATCACCCAGGTGACTCAGCCCCCCTACAGTCCAAATTTGGTCCCTGTGACTTCTGGCTTTTCACAAAACAAAACAGCCTTTTTTTTTTTTTTAATTTT